>UELX01005631.1:0-13089 GCA_900480035.1 Eupelmus urozonus | reverse complement strand
GAAAAAAATAAGCTATTGATTATTAAAAATGGCTGCTAAGTTATTAAAATATTTTGATTTAAAATTTTGTCTAAAAACGTTTTAAACCTTAATATCTCTGCTCCTTATGAATTTGTCTCCTCATGAGCTAGTCAACAAACTTAGCCGAGACATAAAAAATCTACCTTCTCTCAAAATTTTAATTCAATTTAAGCATTTTTACTCAAGTAATCGTTGGACATAGAAAACGCATTTTTTTCACTTTTTAATTTTTTTCTCAAAAACTAGCCAACTAATATATCAAAATTTATACAAATTATAGATATTAATATTCTACATTATCATAATTTTTTCTAAAGCAGTTGATCATTTATTTTAGGAGTTATGAACCTCCTTCAAAAAAACACATTTATGTTGAAAACGAATGGTAAAAATTTTTTATGGAAAATATAGGTATTTTTATGCTCTTTCAACTGCTTTTTATCCGATCTGCATATCTCAAAGCTATCGTTAATAAACTAAGACATGCGACTGATACAGAAGAAGAGCACTACGTAAGAAAATACGTTGAACGACAGTTTGACTAATATAGAAAAAGTAGTTTCTCCGATATTTTACGGAGTTTTCCTTTTCATACATCAACAGAGTTTTAGCCCACTTAAAATCGCTATAAATTAGCGAATTATTTTTTTCGGTGTAGCTGCAAAAATACTGTTTAGATTTAGGCCGTTGGAGGGACACTTAATTTTTCCTAAACTACAACTGATAACCGAATACTACGACAATATACAATTAATTCGACCTTCGTTATATATACATCACTTAAATCAATGAAATGATCGCTCGCTTCGTCTGCCCGAAGATTGTAGCGCACTTCCAAACCGCTTTGATTCCCTTTATACCACGAACTCATCCGACAACGGGTGTACTGTATGCGAATTATTGTAAGTTTTACCTATCTGAAGTGAGCCAGAGTGTTACGCCTACATCCCTTTATCTGTAACGTCCTTTAAACATTCGGAGCATATTATAACTACAGAAAATTGAATTTGAGCAAGTTCTGTAATCAGCCATTTGGTCATCAATTACAGGCTGGTCCTATACGGACCAAAAAAATACTTTAAGAGCTAGTTTGGTAACAAAATCTGACACACGGCGATTGCAGCAGATTATACGTGGTCTACTTCAAATTTCATGTGCAATTCTGCTTCACTCATATGCTGCAATTTCATGACGCAATTCTGACAGAATTCTGTTGGATGCACAAGTGTATCAGGTAATTATGAATACCTGTATACAATTATGATACATTTAAATGCTGTAAGATTCTTTCGCAATTCTATTTCGTAGATCTGCTGCTAGTTTTGCAGTACTTATGCTGAAATTCTGCTAATTAGATTCACGAATCTTTCTTTGGTTTTATGAACGCACATCTCATTTATCAGTATAACGTAATTCTGCCGCCCGCTTCCGTTGCAATTTGTCTTCGACAGAATTGCGAGATCGGAATCGGAAGCAGAATCGGACCACGTTGTTTTTCAGATTCGTTAGGATCTAACCATACGGAGAAAAAAAGTAAATTTCTCTACGCGGGAACAGATAAACATTAAATAGATTAGTTTGAAATTTGTTTTTCTGGTTTACTGAAAACTAATGTTGTTTGTTTCTTCCAAAAGTTCTACTGACTTCGTTAAAAAAATTATAAAAAGAAAACTATGCTTATTTCAACATTACCGACATTGTAAAATGAACAATTTTTTTAATATAGTCGATAGAGCTTTTATGAAAAACGGACGTCGTCAGCTGTGGGAAACCACACACTCTTTGGAAAGAATTTTTTCAACTAACTTAATATTTACGTCATAAATTTTAGGATCATGTTTAATATTTTGGGTAGAGTTCTATACCTCACCCATCCTCTTGGCCTTTCAATAGCGTAAAATAAAAATATAATCATTAAGTTAAGATCAACTTTATTGTATTGAGGAATAATTATTAATTTTCAATAAATGTCAGTGGATCGGAATCACCTCGGGACTGCACACCCTCCATGGGCCATATGGAGCATCAAATATAGTGCCATATGGTCTATGTTAATTTGGAAAAAATATATGAATAGCATGAGTAGGGTGAGTTCAGAGTGTACTTTATATATTATATAATCATAAATTTGACTATATACTGCACTTTAAAATTATTACACCATGAAATATATATCTTTTTTTGAATACGCAGTTCCAAATAGTATTTTCTGAAAGATAATTTTGAATACCGAAATTGAAATTTTTTGTGTATTTAAAGCACAACTTTTGCCTTTAATTTACACTTTATGTAAAATGTGTGCGATTGAATTTAATTCCACTGTAAATGAACATTCACAAAATTTGTGTAAAATCATTTTAAATGCACCTGTGTTAATAAAATTATACAATATTTGTATATTTAATTTTTCTTGTTTAAATCTGAACACTCATTATTTAATATACAATTTTAAATATTTTTTTTTTGAACATTATAAGTAAAAATGGTTTTTGAAATTTCAGCGAATGCTTTTGTTAAGCTCAGCAATTCGTTTTTATTAATGTTTCATTAATATTTTAGTGTCATAAAAATAATTTACGTTAGATTAAACTATTCGGTGTACTATATTGATGTTTATAAGTGTATTATTCTTATATTTATAAATGTTATTTATTTATTTATATATGTTGCGGAAAAGCTTATTTAATCGATAGATCAATATAGATGAAAATTATATATATATGTATATATATAAATGTTACTATTTTGTAATTGATTATTTATTTACAGTCGGTAAAAATATAAAGCGGGAAATTCAAATTTTAAATTGACGTTCAATTTTGTTTAAAATTTTTTTATGTTGTTCTGACGGAAAGGCTGAGCAGAAAATAATCTTTATGTTTGGTTATAGTTATTTTTCTGTATAAACATCATGTAAAACTTTTTGCATATCTCAATTTTATAACCTGTACTAATATATGTATATTTATTGTACAAATCGACTTTGGATCCCCGGAGTTTTTCAAAATTTATTAAAAATAATTTTACTGTCACGGATAGTTTTCAATGCGATGTGAAAAAATTGTTGAAAAACAAAATATTAAAAATTTTTGTTTCGAAAATGTGAAAAATTATACAAATATATTTAAACTCTTAGCATCACGTCTTTGTGTGAGTATATCTAGTATCTACACGTATATGCAAAAAATATATGCAGCCATAAATACCTTACATCATCCTCAACGATTTTTAGATCTAAATTTTCTAGTTCAAATGATGCCTTCATCTAGTCAAATTATAAATCAATTCAAGTTAAATAAAACTGTTATAAGAACATTTTCCAATTGTGTAGAAGCAAAACGAGAAATTTAATAATTGTATGTTTTTATAGCAAAATTAAATATAATTACGATTGCATTCATATACCTAACCTTACTTACGTAATTAAAATAGCCGTTTCAAGGTTCGATAGTAGTCGCGTGGTCTGGCTGTCTGCTCGTCGCTTCAAATATTTTGAAGAGCTTTTAGTTTCTCAGTATCTTTTGAATGTGGGCACGTGTTTGATGCTACTCATAAAAAATTATTGGTAAAACCTATTGTCTTGCATTGTTTATATTAGAGAATTATTAAAGCAAACGATTGTTATTTCATTTTAATAATCAATTCTAATGATTTTCGATTGTTTTTGCTTGTATTTTTAATTCATCCTATTGCATTTTACATTGTTTATATTATATTATATGAAATATGGAAATACTGATAACATATTGTAGGAAAGATGTCAGGCCGCAAAATTTCTGATGCTGTTGCCATCCTGCGTGGAATGAAAATAGTTGTTGATGCAATATTGCGAGAGCAAGAAAAGAGATTTCCTCAGATGGTGAAACAGTCAAATGTACAAAATTTGAGTGATGAGGGATTCAAAGGTTTGGAAAAATTATTGGGTGATATAGATGCAAGTAAGGTTCCTGTAAGTTTCAGAATAGACTAATGCAAAAATGTTTTATATGCAAATTTTTTTTGGAAGCTAGAAATATTGATTTTTATCTAAATTTCAATCTTATAAAACAATTAATGAGAATAATTTTAGGAAAACTTCAAGAAGGATTTGACGGAATTCGCAGAAAAATTAAACGTTATTGAAAAAGGTCTGTCAGAGTACGCAAAAGTAAGAGTAGAAGAGGTTCTAGGTTCAAAAAATGTCTCGGATGTCTTACAGAAAGATTTGAGTGAATTAAGCAAAAAGTTATATGTTTTTAATCCAGCCAAAGATCCAAAAGAAGTGCCTTCTAATTCTCAGAAACCTCAAACTGAAAAAGAAATTGATGAAAGTACTCCGAAAGCTAGTGAGCAGGTACAAGAATCAAATGTAAATGAACAAAATAAAATAAGAAATTCACCTATAAAGTATTCAAGTGTAAAAGAAAAAATTGAAATTATTAGTACTAAAAATTCAGAAATACCAAAAATAGAGCTTTCAGAAAAAGACAAGGAATTATTGAGAAAATTAGAACAGGAACATGAAAAAAAATTACAAAAGAATCAACAAGTTTTAAATACATCTAGCAAGGAAAATGTAAAAACAGAATCTGAAAGTACAGAAAATAAAGAAAATGTAAAAACAAAAAAAGTTCCTCGCCCAGAACCAAATCGTAAACCTAAAGACACGGTTAGTATCAGTAAACTATTTCTAGCTTTATTAATTTAATTACAAAACAGAATTCTTATAGTTATCACAAAATGCAAAAGCCAGGAAGGTTCCAGCGACTAGAATTGGCAGAATGATTAGTTTTGGCTCGCTTGGAGTTGGTCTTGGTATTGGTACAGCTGCTGAGTATGCACGCAGAAGTTTGGGAATGAAGGAGCAAAGTGTTGGTCAAACTCTTGATAGTATGTTTCTTACTAAAGCAAATGCTGAACGAATTGTATCAACATTGTGCAAAGTAAGAGGTGCAGCACTAAAAATTGGTCAAATTCTTAGTATTCAAGATAATTCAATTATAAGTCCAGAACTTCAGAAAGCTTTTGAACGAGTAAGACAGAGTGCTGACTTCATGCCAACTTGGCAAGTTGAAGTAAATATATACCGATTTACATATATTTTTGTTTATATTCTTATTTTCATAAATTAATCTTACATTTTTGAATTTTAGAAAGTGCTTATACGTGAATTAGGTCATAATTGGAAAGAAAAATTAGCTACATTTGATGAAAAGCCATTTGCAGCTGCTTCTATTGGTATTTATAGAAATAAATAAATTTTAATTTTAATTTCTCTTATAGAACATATAAAATAATAGTCTTATATAATAACTATCAAGTAAAATAATTTATTTATAAATTCTTATTAATATATAGGACAAGTACATCATGGCACTTTACATGATGGAAGACCTGTTGCAATTAAAATTCAATACCCAGGAGTAGCTGCAGGTATTCAAAGTGATATTGAAAATTTAGTCGGTGTAATGAAGGTTAGTAATAATGCGTAAAAAACTATATTTATTTATACAAATTTTTATACAATTGTAATTAATTTCAGGTGTGGAATATGTTTCCTGAAGGAATGTTCATTGATAACGTTGTTGAAGTTGCTAAACGAGAATTAGCATGGGAAGTTGACTATATTAGAGAAGCTGAATGCGCTAGATTGTACAGAAAACTTGTGGAGCCTTATCCAGACTACTATGTTCCTGAAGTTATTGGTAAATATGTGAGTCAAGTTCATTTTTAAATTTATTATAAACTTAAATAACTTTTTTTACAGATGAATTATCCACACAACAAATATTAACGTCTGAGATGATCGAGGGTATTCCAGTAGATAAATGTGCAGACATGGACAAGGAAACTCGAGAACATATTTGTAAATTAATTATGCGATTATGTTTAAAGGAGTTATTTGAATTTCGTTACATGCAAACCGATCCTAATTGGTCAAACTTTTTTTACAATCCTGCAACCAAACAGGTAATTTATATAAAAAAAGTAAAGACTCTTTTCCTTTAAGATATAAAGTAACTTCCGATTTTTAGATGATATTATTAGATTTCGGAGCATGCAGAAGTTATAAAAAGGAATTCATGGATAATTATATAGAAGTAATTAAAGGTGCTAGTGAAGGAAATCGAAATAAAGTATTATCTATATCTAGAGACATGGGATTTTTAACTGGATATGAATCAAAGGTAGGTAAAATTTTATATGCAAAATACATATATTGCGTGAATATAATTTTTCGCACAGGACACTGTGGTTTGATTCCTAAATTTCTACTATTCATGATGACATTGGAATAACAGGAAAGACCGCACAAAATATTGGTTGCTTTTTTGATAGCTTTTGTAATGCATGGAGTATAAAATTTGTACAAAATTCACATTGAATCGTTACTATTTTTTTACGGTTGTGAGTATTATTTATACAATAAAATAACACAAAAAAATATTTGAATATTGCTAAAGTGGCAATAGATTAAAAATATTAAAAAAAAATTTCTCTAATTTTTTTCAAAAATTCATTTACTATTTGTTACTATAAGTACTTTTTGTAAGTGATTAAAAGTTCAGAACTTATATTAGGCTACGAAATAACAACTTTTCACATAAAAATCATACTTATAGTCATAGAGCCTCCAAAAAAGTATATTTTATTGTAGTCCAAAAAAAATACCGAAAGAGTTAAACTTAGAATTTTTTATTATACGTGCTTGTACTATATCTTAACAGAAACAGACTGATTTCACCAGCTTGGGTTATTTTGATTATTGAATAACGCATGTTGTGTAAAATTCGCCATTTCCTATACGCAAAACATAAGCGTAATAGAGCACATTATAAGCATATGCTGAAAAGTACGATTTTAAAATCCGAATTCGATGTCGAGGATTGACAACGCTGAACAATATTTTTTAATCTCTTTTATACGTAAAGTATGCTTTCAAAGCACATTTAAAATTATAAGAACGTGTATTCCGAACAATCGTACTTTTATCACAAACACCATTATTAAAATATACGTTAAAAATAGGGGGAAGGATATCCGATTATTAGAATGTCTGTTACTTAATTAAGTGCCAAAAATTTAGGACATCAAAATCTTTGAAAGGTAGTTATTAGAATCATCATTCTAACTTATGTGTAGATTTAAACATTTTTTGTTTTTTTGTTTCACATATTTGAATAATCTTTTTATTGAAATTCTTGAATTTGTCATATAAAGGTAATTTTTTCATTTTTATTCTATTTTTTTGTAAAAATGAAATCGTGAATTGCATATATATCGAGGGTATAATTTATGTGTTTTATTTTAAAAAATTTCTTTTTTCATAAATTTAAAAGACCTATAAAATAACTATAATTTTAATATATTTTTTTTAAAACTCGTGAAAAATTCTACGATTTTCCATGGAAACTAAATTAACGGATTAAAACTGAACATTTAGATAACACACTTAACGACTAAATACTAATATAATTATAGCCAAACTTTAAAAAATACTTTTTACTTAAGCTATAAATTAGTAAAACTTTCTTCTAATTTAAAAAACTTATGAACTGGATTTGTCCTCGACTCAATCTTGTGTATGATTTTATTGTTATTGTGAAAATATTTTATCATTTTATTATTATGTGCGATAAAACAGATCGATCTTTATAATAGAGTTTTTCTGATGTAATTTATTTCAAGTACTTCCTTGTACCTCATTTCATTCACACTTACGATTATTTTGATTAATTTTAACTTGCATCGAAAACTACTTTTAAATTACCGAGCATAGACGAATTTTCGGTATTAACCAAGTTATAAATCATGATTTTTTAATCATTTAAAATCTACTAAGCCAACTTTATGCACTAATATTTTTCATAGTTTCTAAACAAATACATCATAAAGAACTGACTAGCATATTTAAGTTTAAATTAATTTTATTCTTATTATAATAAGGTCATGGAAGAGGCACATGTTGATGCGGTAATGATATTGGGTCAAGTTTTCGATAAAGATCACGAATACTTCGATTTTGGAGGCCAAGACGTTACAAGAAGGTCAATAAAAAAGATTTGCATACAATTATAGTATGAAGATTTATTAAATTTTTTATTAATGAATTAATAATAATAATAGATAATTTGTTTATAAATAAATCTTCATCAATTATGAAAAAATTGATGATATATGATTTTTTAAATTTAAACTTATATTTTCAGAATACAAGCTTTAGTCCCGACAATCGTGCATCATCGTCTTTGTCCTCCGCCAGAAGAAATTTACAGCTTACACAGAAAACTATCTGGTGTATTTTTATTGTGTGCAAAGATGAACGTCAAAATTAACTGCCGAGATATGTTCCGTGATGTTTATAACAATTACCACATAGGTTGATTTTTTTAATTTTATACGTGAAAATAATTGTTGTATTATATTGACAAGTAGCTTTAATAAATTAATTTTTATCATTTTACTTACATAAATAATTTAGTTAAACTATAAAATAATACGATACATTTATAAGAATCTTTGTTTATTCAGATTATGAATTAAAAGATAAGTTA
This sequence comes from Eupelmus urozonus, assembly GCA_900480035.1. Classification (NCBI taxonomy): domain Eukaryota; kingdom Metazoa; phylum Arthropoda; class Insecta; order Hymenoptera; family Eupelmidae; genus Eupelmus; species Eupelmus urozonus. The sequence continues at coordinate 4,534 of UELX01005631.1, read as the reverse complement.
TTTACTAACTTGATAGATTGTAGTGATGATATTTTTATCATTTGTTTGATTAGCCTTTTGATCCAAGATTAAATGTAATTTAATGTATCTTACTAGTAGTTTCATTACAATTTTTCAATTCTGATTATCCGTGCCGATTCGCGCTGGCAGATATTAAGGCATTAGTCATTTCACTATAAGCTTATAAGTATCTCTCTCGTCTTGAGGCCTTGTATCAGCAAACAATAAGATTTTTTTTTAAACTTTCCATTAAAATGAATATTCAAATAGTTTTGCTAAACATATTTACAATTTTAGCCACTTTTAAAATTTTCAGTATAAGTTCAAATGAGGTAAGTTATAATTTTATAGTGACAAATCATTTACTTCTTACTTATTATATAAAAATTGTAGCATTAAACAGTCATTATTGATTTTAAATTAAAATTCATATTTTATTTTATTTTTATTAATTTTTATAAATAATACTTTAATTTTTTCGAATGCTCATTCTTTTAATACAAAAAAATTACTACATATCCTTTAAAATTCATAATGATTTTCTAAAGTTAATTTAAAATTTACATTTGAAACTGAATTATAATATAATATATTTCTGCACTATTTTTTTTGTTTTTTCGAGTTATCCAAAAGTTTTTTAGGCTGTTGAAGTTTTTTAGAATCACTTGACGAACCACGAAATAGACGCAATTCTTCGCCAGTTATTGGACAACGACCATACTTATCAAAGTACGGGCCGGCTTTCATAGTCTTTCTAAAATACGTTCTTTCTTCCGGTATGTACTTTTTGTACATTTTCCAACGCCAATACCTTCGTTAAAATGTTAAAGACAGTCAAATTAATATATAATAATAATTGATATACATTAGAACTACGTAAAGTAACCTTACTTTTCATCTGGCCAAGGAACAGTTTGGTTTTTAGAATCTGGTAAGGCGTTCAAAAATTTTTTCCAGTCTTTATTTACTCTTTCGTTTGTTAACGAATGACATCGCATTTTGTCATACTCCAAAACTTTTATAAAGTTAAGTGATAAAATATCAGTTCCCGATTCTTCTTCTTTGGGAAAATACAGGTGCAACAGTTTTCTAGTAAACTCATCATCTCCTTTTCCTAATATTTAAGATTCGTTTTAATATTTTTTGGATATCTCGTCATAAAATAGCAAATATTTTCATTAAAATAAAAAGAATTTATCGCATCCTAATTTGTAATGTTAACATCTTACAAGGAAATATTTGATTAAACAGTACATTATTTTGTTTATGTTTTTTATTATAACAAAGATAATTATCTAAAAGTTTATTTATTTACTTACGTACAACAGAAGTACTAGTACTTTTATTTTGATTTGCCATAATATTATTAATAAAGTTTGTTATAATCTGTCTAACTTATGTTTTCAATGGTCTTAAGTCTATAAATTGGTTATAAAATTTGATAATTTAATGTTTATAGGAATTGGTTATTCTTTTTTTTATCAATACACATGCGCACGGGACCATATACACAACGAATAAAGTAAACAAATTAAAATTTAAAGTTTTCCCGCCATTGATGAAGGAGACCGGGACTGGCTTTGAAACTTTTTTTCATTCAGTTTAAGTATTAATATAAGTTGAATTAATATTCGTAATAAATCGAGCCCGGACTCAAAATTGATTCGTACAAGTCGATAGGTCAATTGAAAAATATAATATAACTGAGATAAATGATAAATTTTTTGATACTCCGGGCGCAAAACTCGATTTTGCGCACGCTCGAACAAAAAAGTGTATGCTAAATCTCGCTTTGTGCACGTCGTATCAAAAGAGCGAGGAAGTGATTTCAACCTCGCGTGAACTTTTCACCCTCGCTTCGCTCGGTCGCAAATGCCCCCGCGAGGCTAAAATCACTTTCTCGCCCTAGGATCGAAATGTACTATTAAGTCAAAACATTAAATGTATTCTAATGTTAAAGAATTAACATAATTTAATTAGTTTTTACAAATATATAAAATGTATCTATTTATAAAAATAATTTATTCATTTTAATTTTTTTTACGAAGTTATAATATGCCCCGTATTTGTTTAATCAAATTTTCCCTAGTCTATAAAAAAACTTTAAAAGCTTTTAACTTTTTATTTCTGTATTATTTGAAAGGTTTAATAGCTTAAAAATTCGTAAATATTACCTTTACACAGCGGTACATTTGTTGGAATTGAATACATACTGCGTGTCAAAACTATAGAACCACCATGAAATTTTCCAATTAAATACATGTATTTTCGATCATCTTCAAAATCATATAACTTTAGAAGGAAATGTCGTAGAAGAAAAAGATAAAAAGCAAATTAAAGTAAATTTAATTATCTAGAAATCGCATGATTTGTTTTTTCTAAAAGTTGCTAGAAGAGCGATGATAAGTGAGTGAAAATTATTTCAAAAATTAACTTATTAATTTATAAGAGAGAATTTTTAATCAACGTGGTTTTATAGTTATGACACACTCGTCGGTTATGAATAAGTAATTTTTCAAAAAATTCATATACATTATTTTGAAGAGAACGAAATTAAAAGAAGGTAGCCGTTGAGTGGTTTTTACCCGACATTTCCTTTTAAAGTTACGTGATTTTAAAGATGATCGAAAATATAAAAAATTTCACGGTGGTTTTAAAGTTTTGCCACGCACTGTATGTTTACTTGGCCTTAAGGGAGTTCTATCTATATCAGCTTAAATGATCAGAATTGAATAAAACTTTGTAGGTAACAAGTTAATATCATAAAAAAGATACTGTTAAATTCTTGTGAGGCTACAGAGATTAGAAAAAAAGATATCAACCTTTTCGTTTTGGCAAATATAACATGATACCCTAATGGAAATATAATTGTAAGGAATTGTAAGAAATTGTAAGGTCTTGTAAGTTTCTGTAAGTTTTTGTAAGTTTCTGTAAGTTTCTGTAAGTTTCTGTAAGTTTCTGTAACTTTTGCATCGATTTCGGACATTTCTTACAAAACCTTACAATTTCTTTCAATTTCTTACAATTATATTTCCATTAGGGCTATTGTATATTTCTACTCTGATTCATAAATAAGCAAAAAAATAAATAAATATTCAATTAAACAAAGATCATTATCATTACTAATAATTTTGTATAGAATACAAGTTCCTATTACGTTAGTTTTTGCAATAAATACCAATCCGAACAATGTATGTGTATTTAAAATGGATCGGAAAATAAAAATGAAATAGCTAACATTGTTTCAAAAGAAACATTAGAAAAAAATTTTAAATAAAAGATTCTAACCAAAGTGCTATTTTACACACACTAAGCAAAAATATATTTTTTCACACATATGTAAAAATTGATTTTCGATAGGGCGATTATCATCCTCGAGCATTGCTCGGGAGGTACATACGCCTCATGCAAGAATTAACTTTTTTACTTTTTGTATCGAAAACTACCATTGTATATTTGGATTAGATAATGGAGTGAAATTCTATTGAAAACAATTATATTAAAATTAACAATATACAAGATCAAGAAAGGTTACAATATTTTAATGATAATTTTGTAGATTATTTAAATTTTGAAGAAAAATATAAATATTAAAGTTAATTTTAAGTTTAGTTTTAGGTTTTTAGCTAGTATTAAGTTTTTACCAGGCCTACGTACAGGTAAACTTATATTTTACCTCTGTAGGAATTACCACTGTAACCTATAGTTGGTTATGCTGATCATTATTAATTAAATAAAGTAACTTGCGGCTGATATGTAAGAGGCGGAAAGCTCGAAAACGAATAAGCAGTAAAGTCAGTTTAACTGTAGTTTATTGAAATAACTAAATGAACTAAGTTGACTCTAATAACCATGTTAAAAACTAATAAAATTCACAACAAAAAATATACTGAAAAATGCGTTTTCGATGGTTTTGGAGTGCGCGTACATTAATAAGTTTCGAAGCAGTGATGCTTGCGAGATGGCCGCCGGACGCTTACTGACCCCAAATTCGCTCCCGAGACGTCGAATGTCGCGAAACGCATCTTGTTGAAAACTAGCTTGTTTACATCAAAGAGAGAAGCTTCTAGAAGCTCTAGAATTCTAGAAGTTTCCAACGCAAACTAAAATATTACCGGGCGCGACCAATCGTAATATAGGATTTTATTCTTGTAATTTTTTGTGCAGGATAAATAAATAAATAAATAAATAAACAATATAATTATAAGTAGAAATATTTACGGCAAAATTTATTGATGAAGATTTAAAATGTAAGTTTTCGGAAATATGTGAACCTAATAAGTAGATAGGGCACCAACGGCGCAGACAGGGGCCTGGACTCTGTCTACTGTTACGTCATAAGAGTGAGAGAGCGAATCTGCGCGCGAAGCACCAAGCGCGACGATAGGGAGGGGATGTCGGTAGAGCCCTCGCGATTTGAAGTGGTGGGGCGGGCATGTAAGAGGCTCGCGCATTTGCATCGGAGATATATGATGATATTTGCATCGATATTTTGCATACATTTTCGCAGATTCTGCGAGCATTTTACACAGTT
>UELX01005630.1:0-13090 GCA_900480035.1 Eupelmus urozonus | reverse complement strand
TTGTAATTTTCATGCGTAGTCTTGGTCTATCCAAAGGCACGTCGGTAGATACCATAATGTAAATTCGCACTGACTCTATAGTTTATTTTTAAACTGGTAAGGAACAAAATTTTTTTTATTTTATCTACAAATTGAATCTAGATGTATTTCATGTCCTATATGTTGTTGAATGTTTTTATGTACAGCCTTGAAAAGAGAGAGAATAAAATTGGATAGTTCGCGGCGATCAAAACTTTGTCTACTTATTTTAAAATCTACTACACACGAACAATAAATTCGATTGAATTCAATAATAAATTATATTAAAGAAACGTTTGATAAAATGTATAATCAATTAAATAATGATCAAAAAAATATTGTTGAAAATATAATAAATAACAAATATAAAATTTACTTCATAGACGGACCAGGTGGTTCTGGAAAAACATTTCTCTACAAAACTTTGATATATTATTTTATATCTATAAAAGCAAACTTTCTATCAATGGCATGGACAGGAATAGCTTCAATATTATTACCAAAAGGTTGAACAAGTCACAGAACTTTCAGATTACCATTAGATTTAAATAACATTGAAAGTGCTTTTTTGAAATTTAAATCAGAAAAAAAAGTTAAGAGAAGCAGATGTTATTATATGGGATGAAGCTTCAATGATTCCTAAGAAAGCTTTAGAAGTTGTAGATAAAACATTAAAAGATGTTGGTCGTAGTAATGATTCTTTTAGTGGAAAGTTAATCATATTAGGTGAAGATTTTCGTCAAATTCTACCTGTCGTAAAACATGGACAACGAAATACTAGAGTAGAAGAAAAAATAAAATCTTTATTTCTCTGGCCACTTTTTGATATTTTTAAATTAAACACAAACATAAGATCAAGTAATGAAAAATTTTCAAAGTTTTTATTAGATATAGGAGAAAAGAAAATCAATCAATTTGTAATTCCAGAAACATGGAAAACTAATAATGTTTGTCACGAAATATATAAAAATGTTAACAATCATTATTGTTTTTCAAAAAATGTTATTTTAACTACCCTTAACAAAGAAGTATATATTTTAATAGTACATTATGCAACAAGGGGCAAAAGTAGCGGATTTTTCCCGCGGGTGAGTTTACTGTCCGAACAAGAAGTTTTTTCACGAGGCTGCGTTTACTGCCCGAGCGAAGCGAGGAAAAATATGCTACTTTCGCCCCGTATTTCAGGGGCAAAAGTTGGTCTTTTAGGTGGGGTGTGGAATAAATGTTATTATTTGCTCCCATGGTGTGTTTAATATTTTTTTGCCTGGCAAGGTTGAAATTACAACTTTTGCAATCGACCTTAAAAGACCTTTTTTTCCCGCTTTGTAGAAAAACTTAATTTTCCATTCATTTTTCATCGACAAAACAGGACATTTTTTATGCCAGTATTAACAAAATTATTCCTGTACCGCTATTAAATTTAAATAACTAAAATTTTTGTTTCTACAAGTACTCTAAATAGCAACAGTTCCCTAGCTAAAAAAAGCAAGCACCATCATCACTTCGAACAAATTGCAACAAAAACGAAACAATACTCCCAAACACATCCAATATCCTCCTCTCGCCGCCCTAAGAACCATCCCGGCAGCATAGCTCGGAAGAAGCTCGCATCAATCTCCCGACCCTTAACAAAGCCACTTTCATCCCTCGCGGAACACGCTCCAGCACGGCGCAAATCCGCGCGCCACAGCGTCCTTCGTCGTAAACGCGCGTCGATCGTCGCCTTTCAAGCTTTTTGTGCGCTCCTCAGCACAAAACACGCGCCGAGCACCGGGCCGAGTCAGCGCGACGTTTGCGCACGCAGCGCCGCGCTGCAAAAGTAGTCTCGCGTTCTTGCAACCACGGGGATGCGCCGGCGCTCTCGGATTTCGCTCGGCGAGGAGAGAAGGAAATGCTTTTTACGGGGCTTTTACGAGTTCGATGGGACGTTTTGATTTGTTTCGGAGGGAGAACGATCGAATTGTGTGGATTTTTAGAGCTAAGATTTTTCTAAGGTTCTCAGAGGTGAAGTGCTTTTTTTACGTTTATTTTCTGGCGCTACCTTGAAGGAGTTAATTGAAATTTAATTGCTTGAAATATTATCTTCAAATTATTCTTTCGATTTACAAAAAGAAATCATGAGTTTTGTACATTTGTATTTTACACATTTTTAGTATTTTCTAATTTCTATGGGCTTTTTCTGTTTTTTAGGTTCTATTTAAATTTTTATTAAAAAAGAAAAATAATAATAATAATAACAAAATTAATGAGAAACATACCTGTAGACACTTTCATCATAGTGAAGGAGGATCCGGAGCGGCTGACTAATGCTGCGTTTTTTCACTTCGTGAGCTGGCTCTATGTGAACGCCATGCACGACCTGCAAATAGCAATAAGAATAAGAAGGTTCATTAGAAGAGTCATATCATAATTAGCCATTATTTATTATTATAAAACATTATAACTTGCATTTAATAATTGATCACAAAACTGTACGAACAATTAAAACTTTTTTAATGACGTATTTAACAAACAAGTAATTGATAGAAATGTAAAAAACACTCGACGCATCTCATAAAGCTGAAATTGCCTCTACTGACTATCTTTGTTCTACTCTGTCTCTCTCTTTCAGCTTAGTATTGAGCATTTGATAATGCCTTAGTGTAATATAATTGATACCTCAAAAGCGAGGGAATTGCATCGAGATTGAGGAAAATGGAGCGCACAGAGGAGGAAGCATTTGGCTAAAGATGAAGCCGAGTCTTGGAATAATAACGACGATTGCAAGGCCCTCTCGACTAGTGGCCGTTTTCCGGACGAGCGAGACTGATGAAGAAAATTGGCGAAAGCGAGAAAGGAGAAGACGAGAGAATTTCTCGTTTCGATTGTACCAGTGAGCGAGATCGTCTTTGTTTTGTGTTACCGTACGGATGAAATTGGGATCTTTTATCAGACACATTTTCTGCTCTTCATTTTAAAAGTTCTTAATACTTTATTTTTACTGGTGCAGAGTATCTATAATAATTATTAAAAATTCTATTAATTAAGAAAAATTAATTGAAATATTCAAAAGCAAACAGAGCTAACATATTTTTTATAAAGAAAATTAGTTTTTTACGAAATTAAATTGTATTTAATTTTTCTCTTTTTAAGTCTCGGTGTGCTTGATATATCCTTGATTTAATTAAAAATTTCATAACAATATTGATACATATTAATTACGTAAAAGTTATTATACAAATTTAATTAATAGAATGTAGTGAAAATTAAATTTATACGTCTGAGAATATGTGATTAAATTACTCTAAAAAATAATTTTGTTTATGAAAACTAATCCATTTTAAATAAAACATTACTGTCTACATTATCTCTCCAATGTAGACCTCTTATTATAGAATATTGAGTTTTTGTTTGTCCAACGATGAACTGCATACGACCGTATACATTATTTAAACAAAATTTGTATTCTGCTAAATCGATTTATGCAATAAGATGTTGTAGTACGCGCAAAAACGTTATTGAAAGTCAATATCTTCTCCACACTTTACTGAATATTGGAAATACGTACATCTGCCCTCGCAACTCATGTATTATGGAGTTTAAATCAATATTTTTATGAATATTTTATAATAATTTGTGACCGAGTATGAGTTGGATGCTTTATTAATCGAAAATAATGGTTTACAATTAATTTTTTTTTTAATTTCTGCAAGCTATACTATAAATGAATCTTTAATGGGAAAAATATATATGACCACATTAAAAAAACAATTTTTTAAAATTTTATTATAATTTTTTACTTTAAATAAAACTTAGAATATCAGAAATCATTTTATTCATCGCAATTCGCGATTTGTGCGTATAGCGATTTTACTCAATACTCGTGAGTCATCAATCATTTCACGTTCAAAAGCTTTGCAAAAATCCATTTGATGACGTGAAAATTTTTTGTTTGTTTTGTCATCAAAATAGTCTATGTTTGTTTATATAAATTTAAGATTTTGCAGTATATAAGCAGATTTTCTACTAATGATCATCAACTTGACAGATGTTGAATATTATAATTTTTACCGACGTCACAAAAAAACATCAGTCATTAAACACTTATGAATAATAGCCTTTAAAATTTAAGTATGTTCAACCTCAAATTTATTTTAAAAAATAACTAAAAAAGTGATGGTTAAAATTATAATGTTTTATACAACCTTATAAGTTTTTAAGTGCAGCATTTGCGTTTATGTGATTCTATCTACTTGAAAATGCTAAAGAGAGCTATGCATAGAAAAAAATATAAAGAATAATAGAAACATTTGAAAAGAAAATATCTTACTCATTTTCATCGTTATGAATATATTGTACATAAAACTTTCGACGACTATTGTTCTTTTAGAAGTTTCAAAGAAAAACTGAAGGAAAAGGTACCAAATTTTACATATTGTAATGAATACAAAGTTTAATGCATAAAGAATAAAATAAACATTATTATTCGAAGAATCTAGTCTTATGTTTTCATCAGAACTCATATTTGTTAATGAAAAATAAATTCTTTTTCTATTTGAACAATCAATTAGTAAAAAATAGAAGTCTACTTACTACTAGATTAAGAAAAAAAAAACGATACGTTAAACAAAGAGTTAAATACATAAAGACGTTCACAAATGTTTAAACAATTTTTATAAAGTTAATATTAATAATGCCATCGTGGCTAACTCAGTTTGCGTAATTCTTTCGAAAGTGGGTTCTTAAAAAGTCAGCTCTTGGGCACAGGACGCACCGGCCAATGATTTAAGATAGGCTGGTCCGGTCCATAAAAAAAGGGGCGCAGCTCATAAACTAAGAAGCGAGCGTAAAACCTATAGAGGAAGCAGACCGGCCCTTTAAAGGAACGCAAGACCAAGTCTTCTTTGAAATAATAATAATGACGGCGCCGTTACCCTTCTAAGATGTACGCGCAAAAAATACGACGAGATCCAAAGTTATGGCCGGAAGTGGTTATGCATGCATTATGCCGAGGTAAAAAAGGAGGGTCAACTTTCTAAGTCGCTGACCTTATGATTCTCCCCCCTTTTTTATTCCATCCCTTAGTGGAGATGAAGTGCGTAAATAATGTTCAGGGAAGGATGAAAGTGCAAAAGGTGAGCTCGTTAGAGGGCGCCTTATACTTTTATTTTAGTTACGCTGCAGGGCACCGTCTTTAGTTTTACATAGATAGCTAAGAACGAGGAAATTTTAAATTTTAATGCATACAAAAAGGCATTGGAGCGATGCTAATACGATAAGGCTTTAAAAGCAGATGGGTATATATGTAATCTAGAAAGTTAATGTTTTTCGGATGATTAATCGGGGGTGAAACAGATAAGGGGAAATTGTTTTCGGCGTAGAAATTTTACCTTTTGAGATTATGAAATTGTTGTTTTTCATCATTTTCTACTGTATAAACATTCACTAGTCAAATGGCTATTAAATATAATTATTTCTACCAAGCTTATATTAAAATCTATAAACACATTGTACTTTAAAAATGATTTTGAAAAAACATAAAAAAAAAGAAAACCTAAAATATAATGTACTTTTTTATAATAAATTATTTGAAAAATTTTTAATTTTGAATAACATTTTCAAAGTGAGATATATTGAATATACTTTAAAGCATTTTTTAATCCAAAACAAAACAAACGAAAATAAAAAAAAAATAACGACTAGAGCTACTGCGGCATTGAACTGTAGCCCCAAACTCGTCAAAATTTAACACCAGGTCACTCTGGAATCTCTGACCTCCTTTTCTCCCATTCACCACCACCCGCGCAAAAGACCCGCGAAATACCCGGCGCTTGGGCATTTCAGAGCGTTTCTAAGCGGGTCGTGCTCGCCCGGAAAGAGAAACAGTTTCAATTACGAATTAATCGATGCGAGCGGCCCTCGCCACCGAGGCATTTGCAATGCAATTATACGAGCCGCGCTGCTCTGCTACTACCTCTCACCCCTCTCCTTCTGTTTCTCTCTCTCTCTCGCTCTCGCTCTCTCGAATTTCTCTCTCAAACGTCTCTCTCGCTCGGGCGCGTGCGCACAAGTTTTAATCCGCTATAGTTTTGCGAGCAGCGCAGAGTTTACTCGCTGGCGGAGCTGATTTCGCTCTCCATCGCTCAGGTTTCCCGTTGGCTTTGTTTCTCATTCAACTGACGTCACTCAAGCAACGCTCTCGCTTTTCTTTGTTTGTACCCCGTGATGGTCTTTTCTTGCTATTGAAGATCTGCTTTGAAGGCGCGAAGGGAGGCGATTGTTAAGAAGGGATTTACTTGTCTTTTGCAAGATCTTTTGCAATTTCGAGGGATCAAGAGTTTGCAAGAAAATTATTGTTGGAAGAATAACAGTTAATTATCTAAGCAAGCATGATTGCAATACGCTATTCTGATGATTATTTTTTTCTGACCCTTGCTTTTCTGTAGTATTTCTAAAGCTTGTTATCTATTATTGCTTGACTTTTATTTATTTCAATATCAAAACTTTATACTGAGTTTATTAATAACGAAAGTAGTTTATTAGTGCTTTACTGATTGTTTGGAATAGAAAGATACCTGTTGTAACTTTTTCTGGTGATAAGAGCTAAATAATTATTAAAAATTTGAGAATACAAACGTAAACCAAAAAAATTACTAGCGCGTAACTACTTACAAACACAAAGTTAAAAAAAAAACAAAAATTCTCATTTTACAAGATAAAAAATGTAATTTATATTTTTAGTGATTTAAAATTACCCCGCTCTTTCATGCCCTAATATCCATTCTCACTTGCAAGTGTTAATCTCCTCTCGACTCTTATTTCCCGGTCCCTCGTCACAGCACCGGCGTTCTCCTTTTTCTTAACGCAGGGACGAAAAGCTCCTTAACGGTAATTCGATACCCCGAAGAGTAGCTGCGATCCTCTGGATTTTTCTCTCTCTCTCTCTCTCTCTCTCTCTCTCTCTCTCTCTCTCTCTCTCTCTCTCTCTCTCTCTCCTTTCGGCTTGCATTCGAAAATCGTCAAAGTTGCCCTCACGTCGAAAAGTATTCACCGGCAATCGTTAACTTGGTTTCAGAGAACTTAAATTGGAGAAGAATGAGCGCAAGTTACTGACGGGATTGCAAAAGTTTTTTTCCAAGGGTCTAAGGGAAGAAGGCACTTTCAACGAGACTTGAAGTATCCGGGAAATCGTTAAGCGCTAACGCCAAACTAACTGTTTGCAAGCTGAAAGGTTTTTCCTTTATATACGTGTTTTTTTACGCAAAAATTATTAGAAATATTGAAAATTAAATAATGCTGTAGAAAACTATTTTTTATTCGAGTTTTTATTTAATCTAGATTCTAAATTTTCGTAACACGCTTTAGCATATTTTTAAAAAACGTTATATACTATTACAATTTTATAAAAAAGATAATAAATGTCTTTTTAAAAGGATTATAAATAAAAAGTTATTGTAGAAAAAGATTGTTGTGTACAACAGAATTGAATTTTTGTTATAAATTAAACTTTAGTTTTACTTATATTTTTACTAAAATTATATATTAGCAATTGTTAAATTCATTAAAAGCAAATTAATCAATTGCAAGTCTCCAAGAATATTTTTTAATACTGAATATTATAAAGCTTGAATTACACGAAATCATTTGCACATGAGTTTGAAGTACCATTATATTATACGCAATTTTGAAGCACGATGAAAAATGTTACCGACAATTAGTTTAATTTATGTGCTTTACAGGGTGCAATAAATTATGTTTATTTTTTACTTTCGCAGTAACGCATTGTTTACTCGTAATTTCAAAAAGTAATGATAAATTAAGCATGACATAAGCAGGATTTATCTGAAAATAAATAGCCAGTTAAATGTATTTCCTGTTTATAATTAAAATCGAGGATTTGTGGGCTTTATTAATCCAGTCGAAAATTTACTCAATTACACGGACTTTGAGCAAGTTGATTGCACTGAGTTAATTATATACGTTTAATTAATTACAATTTTTCATGTAATCCTTTACAATATTTGTATGAGATACTCTTGAAATATTTATATTTTTATTTAAATGCTAATTATCTAACTTGCAATACGGTCTTTTAAATTTTATTTCATCTTAAATTATTTATATATGTAGATTATATTATATTATTATCATTCAAATTATGAATTGGGATAAGGTATAGATCCATATTAATTAGTGAATGTTTCAAATGAAAATGACACGTTAAATTTAAAATATTGCAAAGAATTATAATAAACTTTTTATAAATAATTCCTGAGAGAATATCGAAATTTGTTGATAGTACGAGTAGACTTTGCGAAAATTCATAGTAAATGCCAGACACACAAATATGCTTAAAGTAATTATCATTTAATAATTTTATTTTCTAAGTGTATTCAGATATACGATAAATCCATAAGAAAATTGGTTTGCCAATCTAGCATTATAAATGTCTATTTAAAATTTGAATTTATCACAGTAAAGATACAACACAATATAAAATTTTTTAATTTATTGACCATCAATCACTATAGACGACCAAGCAACTTTCTTTCAATTTAAATTTAAATTTCATTCTGATTCAATGTTTTGTACTCCAGAAGAAAGCTATCTTCTCCCTCTCTTCGACTCCCCTATTTTTCGCAAAATTAATCTACTCCAGCCGGCAAGCAACCTAACAGCGTCCACCGACAAAGGTATAGCTTTACCCGCCGGCGAAATGACGCTGAAACCGGAAGCCGCGGTCGCGTCCCTCGGAATTGTGGGGCCATTTTAGCGCGCCGGGCCCGGGCTGTATACACGCGGACGCACTCGGAAATCTCGAGTTCTCTCGAGGAGCTGCACAGCCGGCGAAAGAGACAGAGGGGCTTGCGGCGAGTCCAACTCTCGGACTGCGTTCGCGGTCGCACTTATGGCGAACTTGCAGCTTCGACGATGTTCAGGGACAAGTGCAATCCCGTGTGCTTGGCACCAGCCAGCCCAGGTAATCAAGACTCGAGCCGCCCGCAGAAGAGAGAGAGAGAGGAGCTGAATTAGCCCTCGCTGGGCTGTCTCTCTGGCTCGAGGGAGAGATTGAGTGTAAGAAGGTTGGAGAGGAAAGCAATTGAACTGGCTGGATTGGATTTTTGGTGGGGTTCAGAATGTTAGCTGCTGAGCCATTACGGATATGTGGAGAGCTTAATGACTGGAGATCTTTACAAATTGTTGTTAACGTTTATGGAAAGGATTGTTAGTTGAGTTTTTGAAATGGTTTGGGTATATTGTGAAATATGCTAAACTTTGAACTTTAAGGCGACCTCGGAGGATAGGTTAGATTTCATTTCTTAGTTTACAAATTACGCTTTTAACTTACAGAATTCATTGAATTTTCAAGTTTTCCACCATTCTACTGTCTTCAACGAATGGTGGAAGCTTAAAAAAATCTAAAGAATTTTATTTACTGAAAACGCAATTTGTAAACTACAAAATGGAAACTTAGTCTAACCTCCTAAGCCACATTACGTAAGTAAAAAAAGTGTATGGCTTAGTACTTCCGATTAGTTTATTCATTTTATGAATTTCTAATCAATAACAGTATGGACATGAATATTTTTTTTCTCTTCACGTAAAAACTGAAAAAAATTAAATTTCATGAAATTAAAAACTGTTTATTAACTATATATTGTGCAAGTGGAATAGAACAATACAAAAACATAGCACAGAAAAAGAGTTTGTTTTAACGCGCATGCTAAAAATAAATGATAAAAAAACGATATACACGAATAAAGCTTTACGAGAGTCTATAAACTGTGGTGCTCAAATTGTCAATGCCTTTCTACAATCTGTTTACTCTTCTTCTATTTGGCGAGCGAGAAAAAAGGTGAACTAGAGAAAAAAGGCGATTGAATGCCGAGAGAAATTGAAGTGTACAGAGAAGATGAGTTTCGTCGAAAGAGCCCCAACGAAGTTTCGAATTCCGAGTATTCCGTTCTGTTTGAAATGAAACTAAAATTTGAACCATGTTTTTCGAGCATTGCATATCAAAAGCAAAAGAAAAGACATTTTAAAATTTTTTATAACTAATGCAAAATAAAAATACGTTCAAATGAAGTTAGATAAGAGGCAATTTCTTTTAATATTAGATTTTTTACTATAAGTCTTCTTACAAAAATTGTATATCAAATCATGAATCAAAAATTTGTAAAAACTTATACAAGTGACATTTAATTCGTAATTAACTTACGTGAAATTTCTACAACCAATAAAAGAATCTTCAAACTAAGAAGCTTCATCATCCTCACGCAAAGACTATAATTATACAACAACATCACTATAAACCTCAATGTCAATTCCAGCCACAATAAGCACATCCCAGCTCTCGCTGACAAAGCCTTTCAAAAACAAATGCGAGCAAGTCGAAACGGTGTTTTCAGCTCAACAAAACGTCTCGCTCGTTCCAATTCAAAAAGGATAGAGGGTGCGCCGGGGTACACCGCGACAGTACCTGAATGCTTTATTAAAAACAGTCACCCGCTGCGCTTACGCGCAAAAATATTTATCAGCCGGTGCCGCGGAGGAGGAAGCGAAGGCGGAAGCGAGTGTCAAAGGGCAAAGGAAGCGCGGTGCCGTATAATGTAAAAGCCATCCTCTTTGAAGATCGTCAAGTTCATCAGCAGGCGCCGAAGACAAAGGCACCTCACTTTACAAAGAAAATTTTTCCGGCAGCGAGCGCGCGCGCATAATCGCGGCTCGGCCCTCCCCCGTGCTGCACCCGCGGCGACGACAGCTACACGTGCGCGAGATTGTGCGTACGTTGAAAAGAGCCTCGCGAAAAAGCGAGGTGCATTAATACAACTGGAAACTAGAAACTGACGCGCTGCGCTTTTTCAGCTCATCCTTTTTTTTTGTTTCGTTCTCCTTTTGTTTCCTTGTCTTTTTTTTCGGGCAAAGGGCGCACTTTCATCGGATGACGGACTTAGAGAGGAGTGAAAAGGGGATTTAAATGGTCAGAGCGTGCGTAATTTCACGAAATTACGGCAAGTGACGCTGCGCGCTGCAATTTCTCTCCTTTGTTTATTAATGCGTGGAAAATTTATATTTTTAGCGCGAGTAATTGCTGAGGGGCTTAAGCTCGTGCGGGTGGTTAATGCGCGCTGCGTGGAGTACGCTTTACGTGTAAGTACTGCAACAGTTATATTTGATGGAACAATTTCATGATCATATTTTTGCTCGTTTTAATTGTACGCTTTGGATAAATAATTTTTTAAAATGTTTTTTTAATTTTTTTATGAAATTATTAATTTTATTTCTTTATTAATAATTTATTTAAATAATTCTTACTGATAAGTTTACAGCTTTAAATATCAATAATTCATGGAAAAACTCAAGATGAAATGTTTTAGCTGGGCCATTTACGCCTTTCGTGACAATCCCGCTTTTCCCGTTTTAAATCTAAAGACTGTTTGTTCAGCTCTTGCTCCCGTCCCGGGATTCCAAGAACTAGCTTTCTAGAATCCCCGTGAGAAAATTCGACTCAACATCTCTTCTTTCTTTTACCTTGCATGTTTCTTTAAACTCGGCCACTGTTCCTTTGCATAAGACTACTATTGTCATCTACTTGGATAAAGAGTACACGTTTGTTTTGTTTTACAGCAACGAAAAGAACAACGACGTTAAGCCTCTGTCTCGCACGGACTTCTGATACTTTCAAGCTCCCATTATAGCAACCGAGATATTTAAAGCCAAGCCCCCCGCGTAAAATTTTAAAGTTTTGTCGCACCTCAAAGAAGTTGGGTAACTGCGAGGAATCGAGAGGCTGGCACCCCCACCGCTTCTCGGCTGCTCCTTATATCAGAATTAAGAGCTCAGCGCCACCGAACACAATGAATTCAAGGCCGAGGAAAGCCAGGAGTGGTGAAGCCCTACGATCTACGATGAAAGTTCGCGCCACGAGGATTTGAGGACATTATCTGTTCGGGCCACGCTTTGTAATTGATGGCGGTAATTTCGTCGGGGAAATAAATTTATCGCTCCAGCCGGTTTGCCTTTATTTCTTCTTCGTTTTCTATTTCTTCTTTTCGTTTGCGTGACGCTTGAAGTTAAGCTTCTCCAAAGTCTTTGTTCTGTTTTTGTTTCAACTGCAAATGGTGCTATGTAAACGTGTTTGTATACAGTAAAGGTTAGTAAATATACTTGGTCTCAAAATTAAGGCAAAATCTCTAATTTTTCAAGCTGAATTCACAAAAATATATTAATTTAATTCAACCAATAATGTTTTGATCTTCTATAAACTTGGAAAATTATTCAAGTTTTATGAAAATATACTTGCACTTTGTATTTGTATCCTATCATTTTTTCAGAAATTATATTTATTAGAATTCTTTGCGAAGTAATATCAGAAATAGAGAATATTTTGATAAATTAATTAGAGCATCGGGAAATACACTGAATTTTTTTTATAGAATCATTTTAAACTGTTTTCAAAGTATAATTACTTGTATTGTCCTTTTATAAATTCATATTTTCAAAATATAAAATACTTTATTATTTTGAATTAAGAATTAATGAATTTATAAAATTATTGATATTCTATTGTGAACATAAGAAGTTATTATAAATTTTAAACTCAAAAATGGGAAAACTGAAAGTGAAAAGTTAAAATAAAAATATAAATAATATATTGTATTTACATTTTAAAATGCCCAAATAATTTTTAAGTATTAAGTTTGTTGCAATATTATTACAATATTGTTATATAGTATTATTACAATATTGCTGCAATATTAAAACTACATAAAACAATAAAGACGCAATGTTGCTGTAATATTGCCGCAATATCATTATAATATTGGCTCAATATCTTATATTACCGCAATATCATTATAACGTTGCTACAATTTATTAAAATATTGTTACAATATTGCTACGGTATAACAATTAACTAGAAGATAAGCGCGCTACGCGCGCCTCGTAATTTGTTGATAGGTTTTTTTGTAATGTAAACTAAACTTCTTCTGTTTTTTAAGCTGCCGATCGAGTCAAGTTCGAGACATCTCGCAATTTTAATTAAAGTCGTTCAACGATAAAATCTCGAATGGGATTTTTATATAATGGATTA
>UELX01005629.1:0-13096 GCA_900480035.1 Eupelmus urozonus | reverse complement strand
TACAAATATATATATTTATCTTCTATATCATCATCTACATAAAAGCTATTATCATTAAAAAAAATTTTATAACTCTGCCAGAAAAAATTCAGGTAGGAATAGGTTAAGAACGAAGCTTGGAGAAAGCGGCTGTCGAAATCTCGGGATTTGCGTTAAAATGTCGAATTTGTAATAAGCGCGAGCGCGAGAGAATCAGTAATTTAAACAAAACGTTGTATCCAGAGAATGCGCGATAAGGGGATTGATAAGCGGTCACGATGCAGCCCGAGTTCTTCAGGGTTATCTCGAGACAGGCCAACCAACTCTGCTCCGCTACGCACGGTCATAGAAGGAGAAATGAAAACTGCTGCAGTCTTCTAGCGCGCCGCTCTGACATACGTGCCGATCGTGCACTTGCCACTCTTCTCTCTCTCTCTGTCGGTTTATCTCCTATTTTTGCAGCTAACTCTCGCCTGGCGATATATCGCCGACGAACTTTTTTATCGCTCGCCAAGACGTTTATATACGCAGAGCGGAGAAACAATAAAAGCAGCAAGCGCTGCCGATTATGAAAATTGCGTTAGACTGCGCGAGATACCGAGAAAGTCAATGTCTGCGCCGATTTTTCCCTCTCGAAATTTCCAGCCACTATATATACGTAATACCGCTATATACACATACCGGCGCGCCGGCACTAACCTACCTCAAGTCACGGAATAAAGGAAAAGCCAGGTTGCGTGCGGAGCACGTGTGTATATAAGCTCTCTCTGGGTATAAGCTGTATATAGCTGACCGGTGAGAGCACGGAACGCACGCGGAGGGGTGGAAAAACGCTCGGGTAAACGTGCCTGCAAAAGGGGAGGGGGCAAGTCGCGCGAAGGCCTATTACCGACGTTTGACGCCAAATTCCCAGTGTATATAGCGTGTCCCCGAAAATGTACATTGCCCCGTTCTCCGGCTTTCTGGGCTAGGCCAGCGTAACGAGCGCCGGTGTTATTTACCTTCCAGCTGATTTACATTTTCCGTGATTGCCGGAATTTTTCGACGGTCTTTTTGGCTGATTTAATGAATTGTTTTATTGCGCAATGCTGTATAATTTCGTGAGCTTTACATGTTAATCTGGCTGATAATTTTTTTTTTTTCACGGTTGAGTACGGCTTACTTAATTGAACATAATACAATAAATTTTACTAAAAAAACATTTTTCAAAATACTAGACACTCGCTCACGCATAAAAAAATTATTAACAAGAATAATTCACTGCAATCCTCTTAGTTTGATTTATCATAGACACAAATAAGCCTGCGAAGGCCCTCGCCTGCTTTTTTCGCGATCCAAGATCAATGACCTCTTGCTTCCTCTCTGCCCCTTTCGCCTCGGCGGCCAGTCGTCCCTCAATCGAAAAATGATCCCGATAAAAAAGTAAAGTATTACTTCACCCCTTAAGAAGGCGGAAGGCCGGCATCAGCAGGTCCCTCTCGGGCAAAAGCAGCTCGAGCGCCCGATCGCGCAAGATATATATATATAAGGATGTTAATTTATGACGAATCGAGGCCAAAAGGAAAAGAAGAGGAGCAGGAAGAATAAGAAGAAGCGGGCCGCGATAAAATCGAGCGCTCGCTATCTCCGGCTATCTGAGGAGTGGGTGGCCCTCTCGTATTTATACGCTAACCAGGTGCGCGGCAAGCGACAAGCGAGGTACATGACCGGCGCCTCTCGTTCTTACGGTTATACGGCAGCGCGCTTATATTTCTGCGGCGCGCGCGCGCGCAGCGGCGAAGAAGAAGGAGCGGAGAAAAAGTAAAGGAGCAAAGAGAAAACGAGGCAGAGGACGACGATCTCTTCCCTCGGGATGAAAAGGGTGTTAAGTGCAGGGGGTGGCGGTTGTTGTGACGGCGAGCGGAGATGTGTATATACGTATACGCGCTGGGTATATCGTCTTCTTCGGCTGGAGGCGATCCATCATTATATACAGGCCCGGCACGTTTTGTTTCGCTCTATCACTTCTGGATTCCGAGCCTCGGCTTTTTCACGATACGACGTGTACTACATTGTTGGCCCGCTCTTTTTCCACGATGTGTTTACCTCGTTTTTTCTCTTTTTTATCCGTGAGAAATTGATTTTTTTTAGGTTTGGAGTATCGGTGCGACGTCGGTTGTTGAGAGGAAATTGTTTAAAAAATCAATTAAATTTATTTCTTTTGTTTAAATAAGGTGCGCTGTTTTATTTGAACTAGAGAAATTAAGAGAGGCCTAGAAATGTTTACTTAACAGGCAGCTGGTTCTCTGCCCTTCTGTTTGAAAAGTGCCATTGTACTATTGATTATTGGTAATACGAGGTGACGTTTTGCCTCGTCCGACAGAGAGAGAGAGAGAGAGAAAGAGCTCGTCTCTTTTCTCCAACGAATTTAATTTAACCTCTATTTATTCTACGGCGCGCATTCGCTCGGCTCCCGCAACATCTGCTCCTCTCCTTTATGTTTATTTAGCATTAGCAAAATTGCAACGCAATTAAAAAGCCAGCCGGAAGAAAAGACAGTCGCTCTTAATCAAGACAACGGAACGTTGCATAATGCACGGCCCGAACGTGCAAGTCGGCCGCTCGGAAGGATCAGAACTGTATATCCACCGGCAGTCTCGTGCCTAGAATCGAAAACGACTATTTTTTTTCTCTCCCGAAGGGAGGGCGATCGCCGCCACGAAAAGTCAGCGCCGGGAGATCGGCACGTTTCGACTTAAGTCACACACGGCCTGGCGAGTGCGTGTGTGACTCATAGGTCAAATCGTCGAAGCGTGTCAGAGCGAGAGCGCACAATTGATTTGTTTGTTCGCAAAAATCTCGCACTCTGGGTGTTGGGGCTCGAGTGTTCTTCTTAATTTCATCCAGAATCGGTTAACGGTTATTGTCTCGGCTTGACTATGTGGCTGGGATGTGCGAGCCGGAGATGTTGCTTGGAATAATGAGTTCTTTTGAGGCAATGCGAGCTCTCTTGTTATCGCAAATTTTAGCATCATATTTTTTTTTTTTTTTTTTGTATAGTTTTGATTTTGTATGGCCTAGAATTGTTAATTTGTTTTTACAAGTAAATGTATTTTCTTTAAACTATTAATTTAATTCAATAAAATATTTGATACCTGTAAATATTAATAACTTTAGGGGTTTCATCCCTTGTGGAAATGATTCGTCCATTTAATGAATAGTTTAAATGGTTAAATTTCTAGCAGAGATATTGTGCTTTAAATAAATTCGAATCGATCAAGGAATTTTTACGATACCTACTTAGTTGCAAATATAAATAAATACATAGAAAATATTATTCCAGTAATATCAAAGTTCCCTACGAAATGATTTAAGTAACTTTGTATAGAATCAGCAAAAATTGAAAAATTAGCTGAAACGACACAAGGGAAAAGTACATTAGAAGCAAGCTCCGATCATGGAAATGTACGATTGAATTGACAATACGCTTTGGCAGCTAAGAAGCTAATCGGTTATCATCGGCTGCACACAATAGAGCAGCAAACAAGGCGGCGGCTGCTGCGGCTGGCACAAGCTGCGAGTGAAAGAGGCGCGAGGAGGCGGAGCGGAGGAGGAGGGAGTTCGATAGGCGATTATTATGACCCGCGAACAAGCCTTGAACTTGCCCTACGATAAGCGAGCTCGGGCAGCCATCGACACTCTACATATATCCCCGAGCGAGAGCGAGAGTGAGAGAGCTGCAACCAGCCTGATGGCGAGGAACGCGCGTTTACGTGCGTCTATAATGTCGGCTACAGCAAGAGGCAGGTCTCGATCAATAATCGAGCCCTTCTAACTGTCCGCCAGGAGCGGTACTTGCCTCTCTCTCTCTCTCTCGCTTGCTCTCTGCAGCTTTTCTGCCTACTGCGTGCTAGCTTGCGCTCTCTCTCTTGCTCTCTCTCTCTTTGGCTGTGTCTACTCTGCCAAGCCGAGCAAAGACTTTTAATGACTCGGCTGCCGTTCCAACTACGCAAAATTTCTCCTCCCTTCCTTTTACACTTTGAAACTTTGTTTTATTTTTTTTTTCTTCGCTGGTCTTTTATCAAACGCTTCATTATACAGCTGGCGAGATCGTAACTAAGTATTTGCGACTTGAGGCTTTATTTAAATTAGTGATGTAATGGCATTCTGCGCGCGATAATTATTCCAAAAGTTTTTTGAATTTTTAATGATTTTCACTGAATAATGTCGTTATTAAGTTTCTCATCAGTTTGTGTTATTTAAATTTTTTATTGTATTTGGAAGCACTAGTGCGTTTAATGTGATGGTAAAGTCTTTTGATTGTGATTTTCTTCTCCTCAAAAACAAGAAAATTTTTTTAAGAATTAAAAGTTGGAGGGAGAAAAAGATTCCTGCAATCATTGCTTGCAAATTATTTTAGAAATTGATGAGGTAATCTAAAAATTAGCGATAACCATGTGGTAATTAAGAACATTAAATAACTACAATTTTATTTTTTATTTTGTTTAGATTCACGATTTAAAATAATAAAATTTTATTCTGCTACTAACTCAACTGCTAAGAAGTGATGAAATTGTTTATTCAATTTTATGCGTTGATATAACATTTCTAAGAAGTTGAACTTAGCGGGATGATAAACATTGAATGTGCCAATGACGCAAAAAACATCAATGGGCTTAATTAGTGAAAGTATTAATTAGCAACTAATAAAATAAAAAAATAATTTTTCAAACTCGTAAACACCAAGCGTCAATATATAACGCGATTTATATGAAGTTTATCTCGACTTCAAGACAAACACGCTACATTCGCCAACTTCACTTCCAGCCGAGAAAAATCGCAATCATCAGCGCAACGCGAAAAATAAACCCGGCGCAATATCAACAATTAAAATTGAAAAGTATCAGCGATGAAAAGCACTTGTAAGAATCGATAAGCGGCCAGAAAGCAGTCGGAAAAAGAAACAATGATGCGCGCAATGACGTAAAAAGCGCGCATTATCGCGGAAGCCTTCGGAGAGTGCAGTGAACCTTTGTTTATCTCCGGCCGATGGCAAAGAAGCTTGCGCTCCCGCGCTTCTCTCCACGCGCCCAAGACTTTCTCAAAAGACATCAGCAAAAAGCTCGCGCGCAAGCCGATAAGGAAAAGGACTCTGAGGATCAGTCGCGTAACCAAATGGACTTGTAGCTCGAGGCCGTAACATTACGGGGCGAAAGAGAGAGAGAGTAAGCGGGGCAACCCTCCCGCTGCTGCAATAATAAACCAGCGGCTCTCTCGGTTATCTGTATTTCTGTATTTCCCTCCGGGACTCGCGCGCATCCCGGCATCGGGGCCAAGTTCAGGCTATATATAGGCTGCCGCGGCTCAACCCCGGAGAGAGAGAGAGAGAAAGTGCCTGCGCCTGCGTCTTGCGACTGTGTTAGAGTGCAACGAGAGCAAGCGGGGTAGTTAAGCTTTGTGTGTATGGACGTTCGCGTGACCGGCTCGCGACGGATGCCCACGGATGTATGTGTATATGCGCGAAATCCACTTAACGAACGCGCGCGCTCCGAACGGCCCTGTGCGGTTTCCCACGTATCGCTTTGCACAAAATGAGCGCCGAGGAGGAGAGCCTCCAGATGCTCGCCGACCTGCAGCCGCGAGTGAGCTTGCCGAGCGAGCACGTTTTAACGAGTCGCGGGCAACGAGCGAGCCTCGTGATATGCCCTCGCGGTTGCTTCCTTCTTCCTGGCTTGCTTCGTTGTCAAGCGGTTTAATAGTGGCTTTGGGGATCTCGTCCGATGAAAAGTTACGATTTTTAGGATTTGGGCTTTTGGAAGTTGCTAATTTGGGCGAGTTTTGTTGTTGGGAAATTAAGGACTTGCTTGTTTGACTAATGACTAATCAATCAAGTTTGTTAAGTTCTAAGTAGCTCCTAGCTAGGGTTTAATTGAAGATTATATTTAATTTACATTTAATTTAATCGTTAGGTAACCTACCGGTGCCCTAATTAAAAGTGTTTCTTTCTACGATCAAAACGGTTTCCTATAGCTAATCTGTTTTTCATTAATTTTAAATATTTAACACATTTTAAAGTCTTGTATCAATATTTTAGCACGGATAGTTAGTATTGGGGAATATTCTCAAAAAGGCTTGATTGATGAAATAAAATCACATTTTATGGGACAAATTTGAAAGCTGATTCATAAAACCGCAATCGTCCCTTCGAGTTTGTTTAACTAACTGTAGATTTAATTCCTTGATTAAATTTGTAAAACATTTTATTTTTTTAAATACTCTCAATTTGTACTTAATTGACGAAAAATTTAATTTTTCAATTTCAAAGAATAGACGGCCCATTTAATTTAATTTTCTACCCGGTAGTTCAAATGCCTCTAAGGTCAACTATGTTCAGCATCAATACTTAAAAGCCGAGATTTCGCCATAGAGTTTCGCTTTAATTAACGTTTCGGTAAAAAATGAAACGACAAATAAAAAAAAGAAATAAAAAAAGTTGACTAACCTTCTTTTCAGTGAGCTTCTCGCAGCGGCGCATCTTGCAGATCTGGTGGCTCTTGTCGTTCCTGCAGGGCGCGCAGTCTCCGCAGTTGTCCTTCCGCTGGCAGCCTATGCACTCGCCGCAGCGCTTCCGCTTCTTCTTGGCCGGCTTGTCGCCCAGCGCACCGTCACCGTCGGCGTCCGTCATACTGCCGCCGAGATGGTGCGCCCCTCGGTTCGCCGTCGACGAGACCGCGGCGACCTGGCCCGAGCTCTCGGTGCTCCCGCTACCTGGCTGGCCGCCGCTGTCCTCCGACTCCATCGAGCCGGCCCGGATTTTTCTGCGCTCCTTCTTGCGCCCGTCGACGTTGATCGCGCGCGACGTCGGCGACGAGTCCAGGACCGTCGACATGGGGTTCTGGAAGTTGGCGTGGTGCAGCTGCGGGTACTCCTGCTTGACGACCGTCAGCACCGTGTGGTGGGGGTGGCCGCCCGGGTGCACCGGGTGGCCGGGGTGGCCCTGCGGGTGGGCCGGCGCCGCGAACGCCTGGACGGGACTGGCGCCGAGCAGCTGGATGTGGCGCTCGTCGATGAGCTGCTGCTGCAGGGCGGGCACCTCGCGCGCCTGGACCGGGGCCGGCACCAGGGGATAGCCGAGTCCGGGAGGCGGGGGCGGCGGAGGCCCGGCGCGCTGGGGCTGGGGCGCGGGTAGCGCGGCGCCCAGCGTGTGGAAGCTCGGCAGGCTGACGGGCGGCGAGTGCGAGACCGAGGTGGGCGAGAGGGGCGTCAGCGTCGTCAGCTGGGGCTCCTGGGCGTCGGCCGGGCCGCTGAACTGGGAGGCGAAGCTGGGCAGGCCCTCGGGCCCGGTGCCCGTGGGCGGGCCGAGCAGGCCGTGCTTGGACTCCCAGGGCCGGTACTGGGCGAGCACGACCTCGCCGCGCGTGTCGATGAGCCGGCCCGAGAGACCCTCGTAGTACTCCCAGGCGTTGAGGCTGGCGCCGATCGAGTGCTCGTGCGCCTGGAGGCTGCCGAGGGCCGCCGATATGTCCATGCTGCCGTCGGCGGCGAAGCTGCTGAAGGGCGGCAGGTGACGGCCGGTGTCGCCCGGTGCCAGGGCACCGAGCCCGCCGCCCGGTGAGGTCGCGACCGCCGCCGGAGGGCTGGCTACCCTCTCGGTGGCGACGACCTCCTGCTTCACCTCGCTGCTCATCTTCTGCGCCCCATTGCGGCGAGGCGAGTCGCCGTTGTAGTGGACGCTGCTCTCGTCGTTGCAAGTTCTGTTTGACTTTTGGGTGACTGCTGGACAGACGTCGTTCTGCTTTTGGCTGGGTGAGCTGCGCGGACTCGCGCGGCTGTTCCTTACCTCCGGAGGCTAGACTGGATGATGGACGCGCACCTCTCGGGCATTGTTTTGTTGATGGCTACCGGTAGCACTGCTCGAGGGATTCTCAAGCAGATTTTTTATATCACAATGTTTTTTGTTTTAGTTTGTTATTGTTTTTTTTTTTTTAGTTTTTAATTCACACTGCTCCTGAGCATATCACGTTTTTTTTTCTTGATTAGCTTCTTGATTTGTACTCGACAGGTTTAGGCTACGAACTGAAGTAGATCCGTTGCTCTCCTCTCCTGGCTTTCCCTATACGAAATTTTGCACTTTGTGTTGCAGGGCTTTTGCGCGTTGGTTCGGCTGGCTGGTCCTTTGAGTATGCGGTTGATTGTTTAAATGCGAGTTAGTTTATCGTTTTGTTCAGAGGGATTAGTAGAAAAAAATGGTAAAATTCTTTGGTCTACGGTTTTGTCGACTTTTGCTCGTTTGATTATTCTTATTAAAATCCAGTTATTATCGACGTGGCGCGACTTGTTTAAACGATTAAAAATTCACTTTTGCTTCTCTTCGTATATAGATTTGGCACTGACGGACTCGTTTATTATCCCTTTACTTTTGCTCCTCAGAATAAACTTTGTACACTAAATAGATATACTATAGCTTCTTTGTTTCCTGAATCTAAGCTCTTTCGTGATACTTCGTTTTTTTCTTTTTACGACAATATAAACACACTAATTATTACTTCGTATTATCTCGTGCTCTCGTCCTTTCTCTCTCTCTCACTCTCTCTTGTCTTTGTAAGAAAATATAAATCACTTGAGGTTAACGTGGCTTGTTAGAAGGCGGTTGATTTGTACGATCTGAAACAGATAAAGATCTTCATTAAAAAAGAAATGTCTCATTAAACGTAATAATATTTACGGTCATGGGGAGGGAAGTCTACAGTCGTGTGTGTGTGCATGTATCTATATATAGGTGTACAAGGATCGGAGGGTTACGTGTGCACTTGTGTGGGTAAGAAAACGATCGGCCAGAGTAATTTCTCGCTCGGAGCGAAAGTAAACAAGCCGCGCACGCGAGAGAGTCCCTGAATCGCGTGGCACAGATCTCTCTCTTTCTCTCTCTCTCTCTCTTGCTCTTGCTCTTGGCGGGCAGCAGCGCGCGCAGTGGACACATACGTCGACCCGCGTCAAGGCTACTATTACGCTCTCGGCCGGCCTGCGCGCCCGATGTACGTAGTATACAACCGCCCACGTTCGAGGTGTGTTATATAGGATGTACGTAAGGTTTTGCTCCTATCCGCGCCGGCGAGCCTCGAGGCACGCGAGTCTCACGCGCTTCGGATGATGCGCTGCAACCGTTACGCGTATAGATGGAACGATTAGGGGATCGATTTTTTCCGAATTGGAAGAGAGCCGGAGGAAATTGATGAGGTGCTGGTGCGTTTGGTAATTGGGGATTGTGGGTGGTTTATTTTTGGTCGGTTTGTCAGAAGTATTGAAAATGATTTTAAATTTAGCCTTAAGGAGAAGGATATATTTTTGGATACAAAGAAAGCTCGGGTCGGTGGGATGCGAGCGTTTGGAGTAGTTTATGAGAAGAAACGAAAAGGAGCGCGACCCTTAATAAATTTTTCCTACTTTAGATTATACCGTTTCGTCAAATTCTTGTAAACACAGCTTCAACAAAACACACAACGTCTTCCAACTAAAGCTCGCACAAAAAGCGAAAAAAAAAAGGAAACAAAAAAACGAAAACTACTCTTAAGCAGCCGGTCTAGCAGTAGACACGCTTAAGGCCTAGCGCAGCAGCCGCTCCTGTGCAGGCACAGAGCCCAGCGTCCGCGCGCGTCGTCGACGAAGTTTCAGTAAAATATCGATCGCACTCACTCTCTCACTCGCGGCGGAGCGAGAGAGAGACGGCTGCGCCGCGGCGCGTGCAAGCTCGACTCTCGCTTTCTCCGGCGCTCAGGCTATATATTGCAGAGGAGCGGGGGAGAGAGAGAGAGAGAGAGAGAGAGAGAAGCGCCAAATTCGCGAGTCTGCGTGCCAGGCAGCTCCCCCGCGACGAGGCTGCACGCGCACGCCGGCCCTATATATACATCCAGCCCTACAAACACACACGAGCTCGCGCGTCTGCTTGGCGAACAAGCGGAGAGAGAGAGAGAGAGAGAGAAAGCCGGAGAGCTGAAGTTTCACGCGCACGCGCTACGCCCTTCCTCTCGCTCTCTCTCTCTCTCCTGGTTTAGGGGGGTAGTAATAGCTTTACAGCTGGCGAGCGGGAGCGAGAGAGCTTTCGCTATCGCTGGAAACTTGCACTGTCGTTCGGCACTTTCGCCGCGCGCTTTTCCACGTGCTCCACGCTCTCTCCTCTCTCTCTTTCTCTTTCTAGGTACAAGGTCGCGCCCGACGCGTTCGCGTAGCTCTCTCCCTGGGCTGTGTATACACCGCGTGAATCCCGTCTTTTCTTCTGGCGTTTCTCTCTGCGCGCGTGCTCTTCGTTTTAGCGAGAGCGCCGGCTCGTTAACAATGAGAATTGATATTGGCCGTTTTTTATTGACGAAACAGCCTGATAAGGATGCCGGAGCCGGGCGCGCGCTCGCAGCGAGAGATGAGCAAAAAACTTAATCGCCAAGCGAGCGAGCCAGCCGGCAATAATTGAACTTTTATAAAGAACGAACGCGAGGAGAGAATACCGCGAACTTTACACTTTAAAGGTCGTGAAACTTCGGAGCGCGCGGGCCGATAGTGCGTAACAAGCCGAGAGATAACGCGCCGTTCTCAATGAAACAATGCGGCTTTGCGCGCACGCGAAAAATCCGATATCCACGGACAACCTGGCGAACGTCTAAATTTAAATCCCGGATAAAAATACTGCCTAATTTTACCTAAAAGCCCGAGAAGCACGCAAAAAATACCGAGAGCGAACCTTTACACATCTCGAGATGCACGTATAGGGCTCGGCTATAGCCAGAGAGAGAGAGAGCAGTGCGCGCGTCGAAAAGGTTATATACGCTGCCGGGATTCTTTCGCTCGACACAGAGATTCCAGAGTCTCTCTCTGCGGGCGCTGCACACGCGCTGCATATGCGCACGGAGGAGCTACTGCTTGCCGGCTTCTCGGAAGCGCACGGGCGAGTTTCGTGGAACACGCGCCGGTACTGATGTTAACAAATGTTTTTTAAGGAAAGATTAATTCCCCCGCGAGAGCTGGCCGGCTCCTTACGAAAATCGAAAAGTAAGTTATATACGCGAGAGAGAGAGAGAGAGCGCGTAGCTTCGCCGGGAATTTAAATGAGAGATATGTGCGCGCGCGTCTTTATCGCGTGCGTGAATGATTCATTGAATGCAATCTTATTTTCTGTACTTTAATGCCGAGAAATTCTCCAGAAATGACGTATTTTCAGAGAACGAGCTCCCGCCCGGCATTAAAGTGTTTTTGTAGCGGCGCGCCGCGCTTAACGTTTTCGTGGCTATCGAGCGCGATATAAATTTAAATCGGCCTTTTTTCTTCACTGAAATTGATATTGATTGGACGCGAGGCGTTGATGAAATATCAAACGGCAACGAGCGTAGCGAATACGTAGCGCGAGCGAGAAGAAAGCATCAGGAGTGCAACGAGGGAGTTTATTAACCGGAGTAGTGGCTCTCTCTCTCTCTCTCCCGCGAGGGCAGGGCAACGGTCCCCGAAGCTCGGCTAATTAAAATCTGTGATAATTGCCCTTTCTTAGTCGCGCCTGCTGCTCCTCTGCCCCCACCCTTGGCCCTCGCTCTCTCGGTGCATCGCAGAGAGGAGCGCTCGCGGGGCCGCTAATTCCGGCGTTATAGCCAAGTAAAAATGGCAAGGAACTGCGCAGAGAAGCTATACACAGAGTGAGAGCTGGCGTACGTACACGCTCGTGGCTTGAAAAAGGAGAAACGACGGAGAAGAACAGAGAAAGAGAGGGAGAAAGGAAAAAATAAAGGGAAAAGGAAAGAGGAAAAAAAGGGAGTAGAAGCGAGTAAAAAAAGCAATAAAAAGAGCGGCTCACCGCGCGCGCGCGCGCGAGCGAGCGAGCGCAAGCGAGCGGCACTCGGAGCAAAAAAGCTTTGGATACACTTTCGCCGGCCTCGTGGTGCCGCTGCCGCCGCCGCCGCCGCCGCTGCTGCGCGCTGCGGTGGAGGCTCTCGCGACAAAGGCTGTTTGATTCAAGGTCCCACGCACACGTACTCGCGCCCGCGCATGCGCTTACGCTCCATCCTCCTCTCTCTCTCTTCTCTCTCTCCCTCCGCCGTAATTCCCTTCTGTCTCTCTATCTTCCTTCGCGCTCCGGAATATTTATCTCTCTCCCTCTCTCTCTCTCTCTCTCTGCGTCTGTATACGTATACACACTCGCGCACGGCTGCCCTCTCTCTCTCTCACTGTATACATATATACGCCGCCGAGAGAGAGAGAGAGAGCTATACACGAGCTGTTTAGGAACACGTGCTGGCTGCGCCGCCGCTGTACTCTCGGCTACCGAAAAATATACTACGCCGCCCGTCCCGTTTAAAGCACAGAAGCGCGGCTCTCTCTCTCTCTCTCTGGGTTTTCCCGCGAACTTTCCTTGCTCATCGTGTACAGCGTGCAGGCAGCCACCCAAGCACTCAAGCTCGACTTACACTACACACCGCGACAATTTTGGGGAAAGCCCTCCATGTAAGCGCGATGATGCGTAAATCGGAGAAACGATAAGCCTGCGTATATTCACGGGCGCGGGACGCTTATTTATCCAAAGGCGCGACGCACAATGCTCTTGAGCGATAACGCTACCAAAGAAATATGCGGCTCTGTGTGTACGCGAGGTTATATATACGTATACATGCGCGCTTACCGGCTGACGTCGCGATGCTGAGGGACTCTTGAAGCCACCTACACTACGCCGCTCTCTGAGCGCGCGCCCGCGCGATATCGGAAATGATATAAAATTGCGTCCAGCGTGCGCGCCGCTGATATTTAAATTGGTTCGCTAAACCACAGATTAATGCGGCCTCTTCGCGCCGACGAGCCCGCAACGAGCTGCTGCCTCGCGCGCGGCTCTGTACACATCACGGCCTGTGTGTTATGTCGCTCGGTAGGAGAAAAAAATCAAGCTGCTCGCTGGATTGAAGCTTTTGAGTTTGCTAGGATTTTGAGTTTAACTTGTTTTTTTGGGGTTAGTTGGTGGAGGATGTGGATGGCTGAGGCTGCTGTGTACAATTGTAGTTGCATTTATTGGATTTAAAGAATAAATAATAGAGAATTAGCGAATATTTGCGTACGACAGCTAAGTTCTGGGAATATTAAATTAAGGGCTTCGGACAGATTACTAAAGTAT
>UELX01005628.1:0-13097 GCA_900480035.1 Eupelmus urozonus | reverse complement strand
CTATCTCTCTCCCCTCTTCGATAAGATAGGTCCTATTTTTAGATAAATATCTTTCTGATATCTCGATAGTTTTAATGTAAAGCTACCTTCTATTGAATCGATATTTTCTTTAATAATATTTTATTCAATGAGTGAATGAACTTTGTAATTGATGGTTACAATGGAAATTTTATACATTGCCTCAATTATAAGGATAAAAATCATATTAGTATTATTACTAAATAAACTTTTGTATTAAATAAAAAAATTTTAATATTAAATTGTTTCGTAAAGATTGTATCGAAACCATCACCTTTTGTATAACAGCGTAGCGGTAGTGAAAATAAATTTTAATTCTAAATTTGCAGTTTTATTAAATATATATATCATTGAAACCTCGAAATTTAGACAACGTAAGCAAGAATCCAATTATTATCGTGTACTAAGGTACTGTACAAGAATAGTATAGAATAATTAAACTATTTGTTTTGATTGCTTCCCGATGTCCAGACCACTTTATACACAAGAGAAACATTTGGTGATATGTATTTTCCTCTTGAACAAAACTTAAAGTATGCCCAAATATCTTATAAATTTGTCGTTTTTTTATATTTGTGCATTAATTTCTTATTTAATTTATTCTTTCGCATTAAAAATTTGTATATTTATAGGTGTAAAAATTGTAGACTCACTGTTTTATTTTTATCAGATTTAATACTGCGTTCTGCTTGAATTTCTGTAAATATATGACGAGAAAGATTACAGTTTACCCAAATATAAATATATCCCGTTGCAATTAACAATAACTTTTTTTTTGACAAAAAACTGACTTATTTCCAATCTACTTTATGTAAAATTTAAATTTGTCGCAGCCATTTTTGATAAAAATACTTGAAATCAAAAAAATCGGTAGATTAGTAGAGGATCGGGTTGCAAAAACAGAAGGTCATGGGTTCAATTTCTAGTCGAGTAAAGCTATTCCCTTTTTCGAGCCCCGTAATACTACTCGTTAATATTCCATTTATTTCCAGTAATACATTAGAAAAAAAGCAATTTTAGAATAATCTATGTAAACCGTCTTTCCTTTTCGTATTTTGAATTTATCTTGAATTTTTGTAAAATTAATAAATAATAAAAGCGGAACACATCAATACTTAGCTCAAAATTAAGCTGTTATAATATTTACGCGAAGAACATTAAAATTACAGATCATCGATCTTGCTAAAACTTTTCGAGTACCCTTTGGACAAAATAATGAAGCCCGTGTTTCAGGCTTTAGAAAAGGCGCACAGAATACAATACAGCATAAAACAAATTGTGCACTTCCCGTGTGTAAAGATTTTTGTATGAAACCAGCTGCGTAAATTTTTTTCCCTGCAAAATGTTAGAAGGCCAACTTAACTAAAATTTTCGTATCACATTTCCGCATTGTACGAAAAATAATGCAGGCCTTTGCATTAAAGATAAAAATTGCTCTCCGCGAAGCCGTGCATTCTATAACATTAGTCGAATAAAAAGCATAAAACACGGAAAAAGAAAGAAGATTTTTATTAGTACATAAAATTTTTAACACATTTCACAAAAGACAATTAATCTACTTTTGTATTCTGCGTTTATTGTCTAGAGAAAGAAACGATTAAAAGGAAAGTTTATCAATGTATTTTTTTAATTGCCATGCCGTTTTCTTCTTCAACAGTAGAATTTTGACTCAAACGATTATCCAAAATATAACAGAGGCCCAATCTCCTGAAAAGGCCAAAACAGTTCTCCGCCGAATTGCCAAAAGTGGAGAAAGCAGGCCGCAAAGCGACCGTCTCCCATGCCACTTGGCGCAAAAGGCCAAAAGAACGAACCATATCCACGCCCCCTTTCGCGGGTCGATAAATAATCAATGAACCCACCGCGCTTGCGCCCTCTCCGGGGCTTATTTACACTAATCCATAAATCATGGTCTCTTTCCAGAATATAGCCAGGCCATCGTCTCGCGGGTCAAGCGAAACTTTTAATTCACAAAAGAGCGCGTTCTCTCTGAATTGGCGCAGCGAGTGCGGCCCTCCAATTCTCCCCGTATACACATATAGGTTGGTGCAGGAGCGCGTACGCGCCCTCACAATACATAAATACAAGCGCGAGTGCAAGTTGAGCTGCTACTGGCCGGCTTTACAGTGGCCGGGCGCGCGCGCGTGCGCGTGTATATATATACACGCCCGAGGCCTGATAGCCTATATATACGAAGCTACTCTCTGCTCACGTAGCCCCCGAGATGCGGGTTATTGAATTATTAATTAAGCCGGTTAATTAACAAACGATAGAACGAGGCCTCGTTCTCCTGGCGTATCTGTGCATCTACCTAGCCGTCGTATATCGCCGGCAATTGCACGCCCCACACGTATGTATAGCCGGCGATTGGAGCACCGTTGCGTTACATACGTGCGCCTCGGCTTCCTCTCTCTCTCTCTCTCCCGCTCCCTCTGACGAATAACTAGATATCGCTGGCTGCAGTTGGAGAGCGGGCCGCAACTTCTAATGCGCTGAAATCCCAAAGTTCCGCGGGCTGGTTAATAACGCGCGGCCAAGAGTGGAGAGGCCATTATTCGCCCTGGAATCGTATCTAATGGGATAGCCCCCTCCAGCTTGGGCTTTATTTTATAATCGTCGCCTGAGCGCGATTGTATTGTGCTAAGTTATTGCGCTCCGGAGCAAGGGGGGGGGGGGGGGAGAGCTTGTAATAATGTCGCAGGTCGCTCTTGGCTGTGCGAAGGGAGTTTGGCTGCTCGATGCGCGAGCTCGAGTTCCGAGTGACGAGCTGGGGACCGAGAGACTGCACTGAGAAGAGCGGCTTTTTGGGATACCGAGGCGATGGGTTTACTGACTTTCTGGCGGTTTGGCTCTCATTAGGAGATAAAAGAGGATTAATTTTTATCTGTTTATCATGGGAGGGAAAATTTCCAATGGAAAATAAATTTTATAATATATAATTAATAAATTCATTATTCTAAATTAATAAAAAATATTCACTTTCAATAATCAGAATTAGTTTATTTGAATGCCAAGGTAGTTATATTTTTCAGTTTGTTCGGTTGTATATCTAGTATCGCATAGCAAATTCATACTTTTAATACTTGACCGGTAGAAAACAAATATATAAATTTGTATATTTGTATCTGCAATAATTTCTTTATTCAGAATCCACTATTTCGTGCAATTAAGCTGTTGTAACTGAGTATTAACGACTACGGGTATCGATATAATGCTTCGAATATATTGGTCTATATTATTAACCTATTGATGTATGAAATTGAATATATATGCGCTAATTTAATATTGAAATGTACCAATCACGAGATAAATTAATAAAAATAATTTTCAATTAAGAGATTATATCTAATCAGATGTATTAATGAATAAATAAAAGTAAACCTTATTTATACCTGATTAACAACAAAAAACAGAAATCAGCTTTTTCTTACTTCTGACTACCTCATGTTCTTTTTTATACTTTTAAATTTGTCCTATTATAAACCAATATTAACAAAAATATTTTCTTTCTATTTTTACTTTATTTTCCTTGAATGAAGAATCGAATCAGAAAACTGAATCTATGTAATATTACAACAAACAAATAGGCTTTCATATTGCCTTATTAGGAAGATCGCGAGGCTCAGGATCCGCAGCTGTTTACTGCTACAGTATTATCTATTGGTTTTGAAATTTATCTCACAGTTGACTTTACCGATGTTTCTAGAGAAATCAGTAGATGCGCTGATTTGACATGTGGTTGTTAAGTTATAAAAATCTTCATAAAAATTTTATTTGAATTTGGCAGCGTTATTGAACTAATCGGAAGATTTGCCAAGCCAAATAAGTAGTCCCAATCCTATTTCTACTTCAAAGTGTAAATTTACTGCAATTAACTGTACAATAAAACAATCACAAACAAAAAGCAATTTAAAAAAAAACAGTATTATATTACATTCACCGCAGCGCGCCTACATTAGCACAATAAAAATAATCTCCCTTCGCACAGCTCGCAACAGCTCGCCACCTCATTCAAGCATCCCTCGGCTAATTTAACCACAGCCGATCTCCGCATCTCCATAGCCGGAACAAAAATTCCCGATATATAGCAAAGCCGAGAAGCCGGCAAGAAAAAGAAACAACAAATTTCGCATGCCCCCGCAATGAAGACGAGCATCACGGGGGTGGTCGGCGCATATAATTTCCGCTTCATCCAGCGACGCACTGGCCTGAATTCAAACGATACCATGTACATCCATACACTGGACACTTGGCCCCCATACACGCACAGACATACATAGAAAGCTAGAGAGAGAGAGAGAGAGAGAGAGAGAGAGAGAGAGAGAGAGAAAGGCAGACGCGCGCGCGAGGCTAGAGTCTGCAGTGGTATAGGTATATAGAGAGAAGAGTTGCGTTCCGCAACAGGTTTGTTTGTCCCAAAAACAAGGGCGCGCGCGGCCGCGAAACTTTCGATAGGAAAAGTTGCGAGCCGCTCGCTCGCTTTACCGGGAGACTACTCGCCGTTTGCAGACGTTAATGTGCACTCGCGGGAGCTGAGCTAAAAAAGCGGGACAGGCGGAGAGAGAGAGGGCGAAATGTAAACTAAGAGCGCATAGTGGGCGCGACTGTTTGGCTCTGCTTTTGCTGTGTATTCTCTGGAAAAATGTGCGCGAGTGCGGGCTTGGCTTTTTTTTCAGGGCCTGAATAAAGGGCGGAATGAACGGAGGTAGAGAGAGAGAGAGAGAGAAAGAGACAGAGCTGACGCACCGCCGCCGTCGGCTCTTTGGTGATTCGGTTAGGATAGCGGTTTTTCGGGAGCGAATGCGCAGCTGGCTAGAATAGAGGCAGGTTTTGCCGAGCGAGTGTGCAGTTTCGGGATGACGAGACGTTACGTAAAGGTATTTCGTTAACTCGCGGAAGCTCGAGAGCAGGAGGGGGGAGTTACGCGCGCGCTGCAAGAGTAGGATTATTTTCGAGCAGGGTTATTGTGAGAGCTGCTGCGCCGGCTTTGTTTTTCTATGCGGCCTTTTTATTTGTCCAGAATTTTCCTACCTAAATCCACGGAATTTCGAGGCCGGCCGATTGTAATTTATCGAAAATTATGGCTCATTCAAAAATTATTTACCGCGAATATACTGGAAGAAGCCAGTAGGGGAGTAGGTGTTGTATAATAGAATAATAAAATGCATGACTCAGCTCGAATAGCAATGAAACTATTTGTAATAAAAGCGAGTGAGCGCGAACGTTTAGCGAGCGATCAAAGCCGCCATCCATACTCCATAAAGCAGTAGAGCGCAGGCAGGCGCGGCCAGACACTTTCATCAAGTCATATTCCCGGATTCCCAGCGGCGCCGTTTAATTTCTTTTTCCGCAACACGAGTCCGACAGGCCAATATTCGGGCATTAATCGGCGCGCGCAGCTCGGCAGGCCGCTAGCTACTTCATGAATCATACCACCTCCCTCAGCTCTTCCGAAACTCGCTTGCTTCTTTTACGCTCTCGTAATAATCCCGGCCTTAACCGGCTGTTTTCACACACACAGGGCGGCTCTCGCGTATAAAAATAATTACGCGTATCCCCCGCGCCCGCGCTCGCTTCATAAAGAAAGCCCCCGGCATATTATCGCCGCACTTGGCTCTCTCACCCTCCGACAAAAAAAAAGGAGGAGCCCATAAAGTCAACGCTTCCCCCTCTCATAGACATATATAAGCCGCGGCGGCGGCACCCTCGTAAAAAAGCGCGGAATTATCTCCCCGCAGGCACTTGAGCCTCCCCTCGAGAGATGGCAAGATCGAGCGGCGCGCTCAATGAAAAAAAGAAGAAGAAGAAGGAGAAGGTCGCCGTGAGATATGCCTAATCAGCAGCGGTCTACATATATATATATATAATAGACTGCAAGCATAGGGCTCGACGTGAGAGAAGCAGTGTCGGCGGCTGGGGGGGCGTATTCAATTGCCGGCGGGACGGGAAAATTTTAAGCACATAAGCAGGTCGGTAGCTTTGAAAGGGCTGATAGCCGCGCGAGCTGGCCTATATAGAGCGGCTGGCGCTGAAAAGAGCCGAGAGTGAGAGAGAAATACGATCTACGGTACGAGCAGCCTGCACCGAGGCAGTCCATTAGTGGCCGCCTCGCGCGCTCAGCTCGCAGCTCGCAGCTCGCTCGCTACCCTGTACAGGACTTTTCAGTTTACGCGTACATCAAGCCAGGAAACGAGCGCGAGGGGATGCATCCGTGCACTCCCTCTCTTGCTCTAGCTCGTGCCAGCGCTGGCTTAGTGTGCGAGCCTCGAGGTTAGGTGTGGCTCTGGAGATGGAGAGAGGAGCGAGGGAATGATAAATCGATAAAGACAAAGCAAGATAAAGTGAATGAAGAATCGGCTGAACGCGAGGCTGGATAATGGGCGGCCTGCGCGGAGGAGAGAGCGAGTGCCAAGTAAGGGGATGTAGGATTGCGTGACTTCTTTTACAGGAAGCCCTGGCTGGCTTTGCGAGCGGCCCAGACGAAGAGACCTGTTTTACTTTTCCATTTAGTTGAGCATTTTTTTCCGACAGCCTTCATTGCAAAATAAACGATGCGATATGATGCTTTTTTTTCGTTTTTTTAATTCATCTTTTCATCTTGTAAAGAAATGGATTGATGTGATGTCAGGAGTGAAAAAGTTTTCGAAATTTGCAACAAAGTTCCGCTTTCTACAATCGCGCGCCGACCCCGGCTTCAGCTGCGCGAGTTTTTCGAATTTTTAATTAATGTCTCGCTGTGAGGAAAAAAGTCGCGGCTCAATTTTCCAAACGGCTTTTGAGGGCTAAAAATGGAAAAGGCATTTTCTTTTTCATTTTTATACGAATCACTTTGTGCGACTAGGTGCGTAACAATCGAGACTTTTAGAAACTTGGCATGTTGAAAAAAACAATTGTTTTTATAATCGTAGTAGGTTACCTATATTTCAAACCCTTATTTTTTTCTTTTTTTTTTCAACAAAACTGTAAAGCTCTAAGAAAAATTGTTTTGTCAGAATTTTAATGAACGCTACATAACCGCGCGAAAGTGAAAGAAACTCTGATATTGTACGTAATAATCTTTCAAATTTTATATAATATACACCGTAGCATAAAAATTTAGCTCGGCGCCCTCTTAAAAGCATAATATGAAAAATAACCCTTTAGTACACCCTCGCGTAGCCGATGAAACTTTTAACGAAGCACTTTTATAACGCAGTTAATTAACATCGCGAGGGCAAAATTTTGTTTTGCCCTGCAAAGGCCTGAAACGTAAAAATCACAAACATACGCATAGAAATCTGAAGCTGTACAATGAAGTGCGCACAATACCGGGGTATGAAATAACCTTGGTTGAATCGGTTTCGATTAAACATATAGTTGTTTCGCTCGCATATTTTAAACGATTGTGTTTCTTTTCCAGGAAACGAAAAAAAAATTTTTATGAAGCCTTAATAAATAACGTTTATTGCAATTATTAGCCATGATAATTTTCAAGCGTTATTCGAAAATTTCCCCTTCTCTGGAAATACAGTAACGGATTCTTCGTTACATCCACGAAGATTACAGCCTTAAGGCTGCGGGAGTTCATTTAAATTTAATTTTATTTATTCATACGATTCATTATACGAAATGCAGATTCGGATGTACTCCGCATAATAACTGTCAATGAAATTCCACAATTTAAAGCTATTAATACTTTAATTGCTCTCTCGAAAAACTTGTTTCCAGTTTTTATTTTTTTCTTTTCATGCGATTATACGAAGAATGAGTTTATCTCTCATGCATAATTCACGTAATTTCTTGCAAGTTTAGCAAAATAAGTTATCGCGATAAAAGGTAGATGAATTTCAAAATAACAACGTGAATTATTTTCCAGGCGCTATAAAAGTACATCTACTTTGTTGATTCTCGTTCCCCCATAATTATAATGCCTTCTACTTTTTTATTTCATTTTCTCTTATTTAGCTAATTTTTATAGTCTTGAATTTATCTCCCAAATTAATTTTTTAGATTATTAAATTAATAAAAGTGCCTAGGAAAATTAATGTTCTAATTAAACCAGACTAAAAAAGCCAAGCTACGCTGTAAGATCGTAATCCCAACTTATTTCCTTAAATTTTAGGAGAGTTTATATTATTTACTGCAGGAAGCCTAACAACAATTCCATATGAAAGCTTAGCACCAAAGGCCAACTGCAGGCAGGAGCGATCCCAAAACACTTTAAATCTCCCCGAAGCCATCCACTCGTTCCCGATTCCAGTGCACACAAGGCCCTCTACGTGTAGCATCTCCCAAGAACACCAAATAAATCTCTCCCCGCGAAGTTCGTTACGTAAAACGTCTCTCGGATCTCCTCGTACGAAGCGAGCTCCTCTCTCCCTCCTCGCTGCAATCACAGACCCGAGCAAAATTCTTCTCTCGCGGGCTCTCTTCCAGCGATCTGGCCGCGAGCAGCTCTTCCTCTCTCGCTCGCAATCTTCCGAATTAAGTCTGGATTTCGCCGGCGTGACGCGCATGTAATCCCAACTACACACGCGCCGCAATAACCCCAGGAGCTACTGCTAGGTGAGAGTAAAAGTTGGCCTGCCCCCGCGCCCATTGCTCCGATTAATTGCTTTATGGGGGCACGTGCCTATGTGCATGGAGAGGGGAAAAATTGCCAGTGGGGCTGGAGTTAGTCATGTATAGCTGGCTTTGCGGGATATTCGGGGAAACGCGGATGTGCGTGCCGAGGCTGCAGAGGGGCGGTTTATGGGCCTTTTTCACGGGGAATTTTGAGGAGAGGCTGCCAGAGCGAGGCTCAAGTTTTTGCTATTTTCGACGCTTTTACTGTGTTAACGTTTTTGCGTTTGAGAACGGTATACTTTGCTTGATTTTACAAGACGATTTATTTAGGACAGGAATCACGTAACTCTCAGAGTTAAAAAATTAGTTAGTCCATCTTCCATTGTATAACTCGATCGGCGGGAAATTGGCTTGACGAATTTGCAGGCGGCCAGGCAATGAGCGTAAAAGAATGAATGAACTTTCGAAAAGTTTTATCAAGCTCGATTTTACTCCTCCATCGAATTAGATTCAATTTAAAAGAAGATGGCTCCAATGAAAAGCGCCTCGACTCGTTCTCTCGCTTGAATTAAAAGGAATTGCTTCCGCGACAGAGCCACCATCAGCTTCGGTCAAACGTTTCGCTCCACCATCCAAAGCGCGAT
The DNA here is from genome assembly GCA_900480035.1 of Eupelmus urozonus. Taxonomy (NCBI): domain Eukaryota; kingdom Metazoa; phylum Arthropoda; class Insecta; order Hymenoptera; family Eupelmidae; genus Eupelmus; species Eupelmus urozonus. The sequence goes on along the minus strand of UELX01005628.1, from coordinate 3,891 downwards.
CAATTTCCAAAAGAAAATTCATATAATTCTCATAGCCCAAACTTTACACCATCCGATAATTCCGCTTTACGATCCGCAAACACGGCACCCCTCCTTCATTAACTTTCATCGCGAGCCGATCCCTGCCAATTAACCCCCCCAAAACTATAATCCAAAGAGTCCACGACCTTCACCCTCTCAGCACCATCGGCCTAATACCCACTGACCAAGGCCCACGAAAATCCAGCGTGACATCCAGAAAAATCCCCCCCCCCCCCCCCCCTTCCACTTGGCTAATCCCCGCCTCTCATTGAAGTCTCGGACTTTAGAAACCGGCCGCGCGCCGTCTAATTGTCTATAAAGTCGCGCTCCGTCGGCTAAATACACGTGCGCGCAACTGTATACAGAGAGTATGGGCCGCTGGGCATGCGCGCGACTGGGAGTGGCGGAGCGCGCTCGCTCTCAAAGGCTCGCGCGCGCTCCCGCTTCTCTGTCCCGCAGCGGCGCGCGAACCGAACGCATCTGACGCTCAGATATAGAGAGAGAGAGCGAGAGAGCGAGAGAGCAGCAGCGGTGCTATCTGTGTACAAGAGCCGGCCGGCCCTCTGCGTACTCGTTCGAATCGCATCGCGGGAATACAAACGCGGATTGTCATTAATTTTCTTTTTCTGCGCTTCTTTAGTGAGCTTGCAGGGATAATATTGCAGAGTGCGCGCAGCCGTGTGTGTGTATGTGCGGGTGGATAGACGTAAGCCGAGGCGTCTCCCTCGGGACGTTATAGTTGTCGGGGGGGCTGAGGATATCGGAGAAGTGTCGCTCTTAGGAGCTGCAGTCCTTTAATTATATACATCAAGCTCCTGCGCGCCCCGGCTAGTATATCGAGTTTAAAAGTCGCGCGCGAACGAGCGAGCGAGCGCAGCAGTTTGTAATCTGTGTGTGCCAATTGTGCCGAGAGCGAAGAAGCAGTGCCGATTTTCCAGGTTATATATAAAGAGAGACATATAAAGCGAGAGACAGCGGGCAGCGAGGAGGGAGAAGCGGGAGAGAGTGCAAGATATGAGGAAGGCCGCGGGCCAAGTGCCGCCGACGAGTGAACGATGAACCTCTCGAGGCTAAAGGAGCCGCGAGCAGCCAAGGAGCGAGAAACGTGCCCGGCCCGTCCGAGCGCAATGCGACCCTTACTACTGGCTGGCCTGCTCTTCGCAGCCGCGCTGACGACAGGTGATTTCTTTGCCCCCAACCTACCTACCTACCTACCTTCATACCTTCCTTCTTCTTCTACTTTCTCTCCTTACCTTTTACGAGAACACAGACCGCAAGCCAGCCGAGCTTTTCATCTACTCGGCTCACCTACTTTTCGATGCCCACGCCAAGCGCTACCTACTGCTTCGCTTCTTGCCGTTTCTTCTGTCGAGCACGTGCACGGCTCGCGAGCGCGTTATTACACCCCCCACCCCCCACCCTTCAAGAGAAAGCTAGTTGCTTTTTTGCGATCTGCTCTTTGCTAACTGGACGGCCGAGAGGTAATGGTTGGACGAGCTGCCTCAAGGCTGCTGGGATGACTCAAGGGTTATGCTGCGGCTGAGGGCTTATTGGGGATTTTGGGCTTGGCAATTTTTTTAATATCTTTCAAAATTTAATCATTTGTTCAATTATAATTGATTTTTATGACATTATTCAAAGTGGTATACATATTTGGATAAAATAATGTTTTTAGTTTAAATCTAAAGTTTATATTTGTTAAATCTAGTTATTTCAATTTTGTTAACTCCTAACTATATTTAATTTTTTACTTTGGTAGGTGGTTAGCAAGAGTTAAAAAAAAAAAAAAAGAAAATTCAATTACTTTTTGACACCAAAGCTTGTTAAAATATACTTAAGAAAATCGCGCTAATGAAATTCTGGATAAGAAAAAAGCAGCAGTGAATTATCCAGCGGCAAGTATTTGAATTTCCTCATTTCTTTAGTAAGAAATGTTATTGCCTAGTTTAAGGCACCCCTCAAATTAGTGCCATTTTCAACAATAAAAACTTTTTACACTGCACGCTCTTGTAATAAAGAATGACATTACGTTACAAAATGGCTCCCGGCGGACTTAAATTCTAACATCTGAACTTTCCCAAGCTTGCGGCCGGAGAAAGCTAATCTAAACTTTGCGCTCGCAATGGATTTTTATATAAAAAAAAAAAAAAAAAAAAAAAAACCGAAGAAGAACCGAGATTTTTCGCAAGGTAGACTTAATTTCTCTTAGCAAGACAGCGCAGCAACAATAAAAATTCCAAATCGCTGAATGCGTTGAATTCTTTCGAGCTCTACCTAGCAAGATCTCCAAGTATGAAATAGCTTTATATAATCCTATTAAAAAGACGCCGACGCCTCTGTACATATATGTATATAAAGCGAGGAGCTCACGCGCATTTACAGTGCATCCAATTTAAAAATTTACTCGGCTGCCGGAAAGGCCATGCATCAACTTCTTCGCGCGCAGAGTCGGAGAGGGACGAATAATACAAGCTCATAAAAGTCCTAGAGCAGCCGCGCGTGGCGCTCTTCAATTTTCATTCCCACACTCGCGTGCCGCAGCAAGATGAATTTGAATATTCCTACTTAATACAAACATTCGCCTACGCGCCGTCAAACTTTCACAATCTCCGCGCCACTCGACTGCAAACACCGCGCGGGCCGCCCGGCAAAAACGACCTAGTCGAGATGCTCAGTTTTGCCTTTGAATTTGCCCCGGCCAACGTTAAAAAATGCCCGAGAAGCCAGCGCTAAATTTTCCCTGCTTATAATCTCCGTGGAAAATTTCCGCGGAAAAGTAGAAAAAGCGGGCGTATTCCAGCGTGAAAATTTTCCACTCGCAACGAGCACTAGCCCTGCAGCCGGACGAAAAAATCGAGAATGCATATGTATAAAGCATAAATTTACTCCCCCGGACGTCGATTCAGCTGTAAAAAAGAAGGAAAAAAAGCAAATCAAAGGGCGCGCGAAAACGATTCCCATTTGCAGGCGCGTGCGCGCGCCGCGCTCGATAACACAAACAACCTGGCAAATCGTTTTTCCCTCCCCACGATCGTTACGTATACCTGCGCGCATGCCGATGACGCTCCTGCCTCTTTTTTTCTCTCTCCTCTCCTCTCCTCTCCTCGCCGCGTTTTCCAGAGCTCTCCACGTGCTTACGCAGCGGCAGCGATTTTTCCGAAAGTTGGCCCAGAGAGGCGAAAAGCTATTAAAAGTTATTGAGCTTTAGAGCCGTTTTATAGGAATTTTGCGTGTCTGCGCACGGGAGAGGCTGGAAGTTTGCGCGGCCGCGCGCATTATGATTAAAAAAGCCGGCTTTTTTCTCTCTCGCGAGTGGAGTTTGAGGATTCGATTAATCGCGATCGCTGCTCGCTTAAGGGGGAATATACCTATTAGTACCTGAGAATAAAAAAATATGTTTTTTTATTAATATTTCATTTAAATTTGAAATATTTCAATTTCTTTTCAAAAGTAGAAATAAATACCTTTATTTTGAGCTATTATAAGCTGATTTTCCTTTACGGACAACACTATGATCCTTCGATGAACCTTCGAAGCCTGAATTCCTTGACCGTGAGGTTTCAAAAGACCAGATAGACGAAATTAATTTTTCTAAAGTTATTTGGGTTTAGTATCCACATAATTCTTACGTTATTATTATTCTACTGTTATTTTAAAAATCCTGTATTCACGCAAGAATTATGTGGGTACTAAACCAAAATCACTTTAGAAAAATTAATTTCATCCATCCGGTCTTTTGAAACCTTACGGTCAAGGAATTCTGGCTTCGAAGGTTCATCAAAGGATTATAGTGGTGTATCTAAAGGAAAATCAGCTTATAATAGCTCAAAATAAAGGTATTTACTTCTACTTTTGAAAAGTAGCTGAAAT
>UELX01005627.1:0-13099 GCA_900480035.1 Eupelmus urozonus | reverse complement strand
ACATTTATGTAAATGCAATATTTATAAGAATGTTTCAAAAATTGGGACATGTTTCATAATTGGTACCTTTACCTTAGCCATAAAATCTCAGGTTTTATAGCATTTGACCTTGAAATAACCTTCTGAAGGTCATTGAAAAATTCTTAACTATCGTTTTGGACATAAACTCTCCGCTCTTTCTGTATCTGGTGTCAAAATAGGGGTTCCCATTTTAAAAAATCGCATTGACCTTCGAATGACCTCGGAAGTCAATTTCAAGATCTAAACTATTTTGATAGGAAGATGGCCTCCATTTTCCTAAACAACATTTGTTAAACTATTTTTTGTACGACGCCAACTTTCCAAGATTTTCGGATGCGTCAACTGAAATGAGCCACCCTGTATATATACGCAGTATTACGTTTAAGGTGCGTGTACGCCGGTAGTATGTATGAAATCTCTTTTTTATAAAGAAATATTGTAGTATATTGCACTGAATTTTAAGCACTAATTTTTTATATATAAAAAATCGTTTATATTTCAGGTTTAAATAATGCGCTTACACAGCGTATCAGTAGTCAAAGTCAAAGAAAGCGAGCGTTTGAATATTTATTTGAATTACGCGTGTCGGTAATGTAGCTAGTAGGATTAGTGAGATGGAGTTCTTGGATTGTGTGAACTCGCGTTTTAGGATATTGTAGGGAATTATACAAGTGTGAATAAGTGCATAGAAATGGTTTATAATTAAGTAATGTAGTCGAGGCAGTTTGAATTTTTAGAGTTTTTATGGTTTTTCATGATCGTGGGTGGAGGCGTAGCAATATCCCAAGCGGTATCCATTATCCACGAGGAGAGAGAGATCGAGAAAGTGAAATCAAGGGAGACGACGACGGCAGCCAACGTTCTACGACGTTTGAAAGGCCAGCCTTGGGAGGGAGAAGCTTGGGGGACAGCATCCACGATGTCAAGCGTCCGAGGTTGTTTTTGTGGTTTGTGTTTAAGGCTGAGGTGAGTGTATGAGTGTGAGCTTGTGAGTGCGCGGTGCGACGCGGAAAATCGGGCGAGTGATTGAGGGAGAGAACTCATGCCATTATGAGTCTTGCGTGCGTGAGAAAATTATGGACGATTGATGTATTGTTTGTGAGCGAGAGTAAGTAAGAAAGACTGGTGCAGCGACATTGGCGATTTAGGTGAGTATAGTATGTGAGTGTGTTGGGTGCACGGATTCGGCCAACGAGCGGGCGCGTGCATCGAACGGCTGAGCGTTATTCGTAAGCGAGCACTTGAATTCTCAGGATTCGGTAAATAATACGTGTTTGTGATTCATTTTCAGGTATGTAAGGAGTGTGTAAGTTGTTAGTTAGGGATTTAGCGAATTTTGAATTTTTGTTTAATTATATATAGAGATTAAGATTTTATAAGGTGGTTATTGAATCTTTGATTAAATTGGGTTTAAGTTTTGTTTGAAATTTCGTGTTTTTATTGAAATTTACCATATTAGGAATTATTTTTATGTGAGCGTAATATAAGGTGAGTATATATTATTTAGTTTTTATGCTTTTAATTATTCACGTAAGCGGTATCGAGAATTAATAGCTATAGAAAACTATTAAAAATTATCGCGTCACAAGTGTTTCGGGTTAAATTATTGTTTTGTGTTTGCGATATTTGCACACATGCACTCTTAAGAGGTTGTCGTAGCCGTCTAATAAATACCTGGACTAATTTTAATTATTTAAAACTTTTGTGTAATTATTATATTATTAGCTGAGTCTCCTACCTATTATTACTCGGGAGCCAATAAACCCATTACATTTTCTAATCAACATACCAAATCCTGTCATAATAAGTTACTAACAACTAACAACAAAAAGCTAAAAATACAGTTGAGACCGCACGTTGTACGGTTACGGTATCCTGTTGTTAATAAATTTATCTCGATGTACAAATCTCTGCATATCTTTAGGCGCTAAATAAAATAACTGTATATGCTCTTAGACTATAATTAAGAATATGAAATGATAAAATCACTTCTTATATTACCATCATACCGGTATTTTTATAAATTTATGAAATAACTGTAACTTGGGTTCTTCAGTACACAATCAAGGAACGTACACAGCAACTGAAAAATGTTTAAAACCAAATTCATAGAATCGTTTAAAATGAAAATTTAATATATTTTATATTGAATTTGCGAAAGTACTTAATGTTTGCATACATTTTTGTACAACTACAATTTAGAAATACTGGTATAAACGAATAGTATAGAAGGCTTTTAACATCTTGTACGATTTAATGTAATGTTAGATTTAATTTTTAATTCAAACATTCTATACAACGTATGCTTTATATTTTTATAGATATCATAAAATGATAAATCACAGTTTAGTTATTTATTTAACAAATTTTTAGGATGAAGATGAATGGATCAAATCAATTGAGACTAGATCTCGCGATAATATTTGCTACAAGAAATGTGACCCCAATGACGCACACACTGAGATGTTGCCAACGGCCGAGAATAACTATACTGGTACCAGTAGTGACATTGATGACACTTATCTTGATACAACTTTTCAACTGAATGAAGTACAATTTTCTTTTACTATTTCAATACAGTGTAATAATAGAGGTATACAAAGTAAAAAAATTGATGTTTCCGAAATCAGACTGATATATAACTTTATCTTTGTAAAATATTTGTTGAATATCTTCTTAATATTTTTAAGTAATCATTTTTATATTCTATATATTTACAAAAAAAAAAAACTTTATCTGATTACTTCAGAGTCAAAGTCAGTTAAAGGTCAAATCGGATGTTAAAAGTTGAGTCGATCCTGAGAATCGCTCTTACGTGTTTCTGAATCCGCTATCGGTTTAATTTAACAAGGTCAGCAGTTTTTCCCACTTACAAAAATATTGGTCAAAAATGGTACAGAAGCTTATTAGTATTGTCTCGAGGAAGATAATGGTTTATCAAGCCATCTAATTCAATCTGTAAATTGGACGATATATGTAAATTTGATACTGGTTTCAGATAGCTAAATAGAATAGCTTGCGATTTAGAAGTTTTTTTCTACTCAATAAGTAATATGGTGAAATAATAGGAAAAAACTCTCTAAAATTGAACAGTAGGAACAGAATAATTTGTTTTTTACCAGCTTACTCTGCTAGTTTCCCATCGTTTTACTTTATTCTAAAACATATTTGGTTATCCTTAAAAGACATCTTAAAAAACGACAGCTCAAGATTTCTCTGACGTTTTCATTCTTTGTTGACATTCTCTCTGCAATACTTAACAAAATCTGCCATTATGTTCTTATTGCATTTGTTTCGAAATCCCTGCTTTACCTCTTTAAAATCGTAGTAAAAATTGTTTCTTATTCTTAATTAAAATTTACGAAATTATGAATTTGTCTACATGATTATTCATTATATATATAGTTTCTAGCTTATGTTATATCCCGATATCTTAAAATGTTTAACTATATCAGCTACTAATGGTCCATAGTTAGAACTTCCGTGATTCTCTAATAAATCAATACCCACTTTTTTAAGGCTGATTTATGCTTTATTTTTAATAATGCTCATTTTCGTTACGAATTCGTCATATCTGAACATACTTATGATCAGATGAACATACTTATGAGCAAAAGGAATACTCCTGCTTCTACATTGATATCAAATAGACTGAAAAATATCAAATAACTGCCACCTATACAAATGCATTAGCATTTTGCATGAAGGCTGCTTTGTGACTTATTCTACAAATACTAATTAAAAATGTACATTTCTTATCATTGTTAATATATATATTCAATTTATAGTTTAATTATTCTAAATTAATTATGAAACAAAAAGCTGTACTTAGGCTATAAGTCTAAGCTACAATTAAATTCTATTGCATTATCATCTATAAAACTATCTGAGGCAGTGTAACACTTTTGACATTAACATAAGTTATAATCGATTTATTTTTTATATTGTACCAAAACACATTACTTAAAAAACATAAGATATTTCCTTTATCAAAATTTATCCCACCGATTGAATATCGTATTACAAAAAGTATAAGAAATTGGTACGCAATTATAACTGAAACATTACTCACATATCTCACTATTGTGTTTTTAAATTGAAATAACTTTTTTATTTTTAAATTTCAATTTATTTTTTCTTCCCATCGACTTTTTTAAATTTTGAAGTTACCTTAAACACAACTAATTAATTAAGGATCTTTATTACATTTATAATCCGATCTTGTATCATTGAATTCTACGCAGACTATTTTACCATCAATGTCTAACTAAAAGCGAGTTTCGAATCTCTGCATCGTAAGACATGTATGTGTGCTTTCAATGATGGCTAAGACGCCTTCATCAAGAGATTTTGATGTACAAAGAAAAAGAATAAAATTAAAACCGTCGTCTATCGTCACCGCGTGATATACGAATCTTCTGTCGTATTAAAACCACTAAACGATTTATCAAACTTGCATAAATAGAAGATTGGATTATGGCTCTCCGACTTAAAAAATAGGTAAGAGAGATATTCTTGGTCAACTATACCTCTGTCTCTTATTTGATCTTCAACTGACCTTTGCGTGATAAAATCAAATGAACTAGATCTTATTAATCTTAACATTTAGTGATCTCAGAAAAACAAATATATCAGTTTAGTTCTGAGAACATAAATTTATTTTATTATGTATCGTGCAATGTGCCAGACCAAAGAAGTCATTAATACATCTTGTTTTGTATAAAAACTGAAAAGTCTCGATCTGAGGTCCATGATTATTTATTTTTTTAAAAAAAGAATGTCTACAAAAAAGTTGAAAGTTTTGAATTTAATACAGGAATTCTTTTTTTTTTCTAAATTTTTCAGAGTTTTATTTTTGATAATTTTTTCTTGTCATGAATCATTTTATATGGGATTGACAGCCTAATTAAAGATTTTTGAAAATTTTTAAAATAATTAGAAAAGTTTCTTGTGATAGTATGCTTGCAGCCAAAATTATATAAATATATACAAGCGTGCGACAGTGCTCTCAAGGTAATAGGAATATTTTGCGCAGTTGCGTCGTGGTGGCTTGATGAATACACTTTCTATGTTTGTATAAAATCGTACAATATATAGATAATAAATAAAAGTAGTATTACAAAGCGTATGGTATTTACATTACACTTATAGTAATTGTCGCTACGCTCTGGAAACTACTTCATGTTTATACACCTTGAAAGGATATCTCCCATTATGATAGGCGAAAAGACCTTCGTGAAGAAATTCAAATTTTATTTCAAAACTAGTTTATATATTCAGAAAAATTACATTTTAAAAAGAAATTTGGAAAACATTGAGTATATTCTGCATAAAAGTAGTTATTGACTGCAATTTTTTCTGAAATTTTCGGTATAAAAAAAATAAATTAGAAAAATATAATATTCTTAAAACCGTTCAAAAAATTCGTAAAATAGAATGCATTTTCTAAATTTTGTGGAAAGTTAAATATTTACGTTCTCAATATGTCCGTTATTTTAATAGTATATTGTGCTACAACAGAATAATGTCGAAGATTATTCCCGCGGGTGAGTTTACTGCACGAGCGAAGCAAGAGATTTATTCCTGAGTTACATATAATGTTTTATTTACGACTGAACTGTAAAAATAATTAAATTTAATGACAAATTATGTTTTATTTTATTTTATATTCTTAAATATCAAATTAAAAATTTGTAGGAAATAAAGTACTTTATTCCTTAAAAATTTTTATTTCCTACTAATAGAAAATAAAGTAAATTTGAGGTGTTATGGCCGAGTCTAGATTTCCTCTTTTTTCGGAATACTCTCCTCCAAAAAGAAAAATCCACTTACGCCGATCCGGATTTATCTTTCTTTTTAAAACTAAAAAAAAAATACAAAAATTGTTGGTCTGAATTTCGCTTTTTAATATATAATATTATTAAATACAATTACAAAAAAAAAATCAAAACGATAGTCAAATGCGCACAAACAAATAAATGTAATTAAACCAAAGGCTAATCGCAGCACGCTGGGCGGCGGTGGTACGGATTCTCTCGCGCGCACAAACTCCACTCGTCGCACTCAAATACTCACTTCTTTCATACACGCTTTCGCTCTTATGCGCGCCGCCGTCGATCGCACGCGTACGCAGTTTTCTAAGTCGTTGCTTGCGGTAGCGTTATTCTACGTTACAAGAATACAATGACTACAAATTTTCCTCTCTTTTTTTATAATAACGAGCAAGTTACACAGTCGAGAAATCTTTATCTTTTTTTTTGAAGTTACAATTCTTTCTTATACAAAGACCCAAAAAAATACTCTATCATCTATAACGCGTCGTGGCCGGTCGCGGACTCCCCTAATTTTCCCTTTCCTTGCCGTTTTATACGACAAGAAGTTATACTTATTTTGTTTAAAATTTGTGTAAAGTAAAATGTAGAAGTTGGAAACAAAATTGACAGAATTGGTGGAAAATCATTTTAACAACAAATATTATATATTAAATATAAGATATCTTAATATTTGTAAACTTGATTTTTTTGGTTCTAATTTAAACGCGTTTTCCCTTGCATTAAGAGCTTGGTCGGCACTTAATAAGAGTTCACCTTAACAAATAAACAATTTTTTACTTTTAGAAATAGCAGAACATAATTTTGGTTAATAAAAACTTTTTGTACTTATTATATATATTTAATATTATTATGGGCCATTGAAGTGATATCAAGGATTCTCGAAGTCTTTTACACTAAAGAAAGACACGCGCAATATATATACGCACAAAGCCAAACGTGAGTCTGCTCAGAGTTGTTGTTGCCTTGCTACTCCAGCCTTCAGATGGTATGAAAGTATATTTCGCACTTTTATGCTAACGGAGGAGGCGTTGTTGGCTTAGTGGGTAAGGTTCTGGCCTGCTAAAACGAGGCGTTCCAAGGGGTGCGCGCGGGTTCAAATCCCCGTCAGTCCGAAATTGTCGGGAGCATTTTTTCATAAATGTTTCAGAATTTTTCAGTAACGGAGATGGAATGTAATGTAATAAATTGTAATGCGAAAAGTCCCACTGGGCAACATATGTACTGTAGAATGGCTATGTAGAAATTAGATGACAATAAACACCCCAATTTTTTTTTATGCGAACGGTTAAGGTTAAAGCCCTGATATAGATAATATCAAATTTTTTTATTTTTATACATTCTAATTTTTTATTTTATTAAAAATAAAAAGTAAGTTATTGTTGATAGAAACTATTTATTATTTATTTTTTGTAATAAAAATATTGCATTATTAATGTTACAGATTTATGATGTAAATCAATAATAGTTAACATTATTTTATTTTAATAGATATAGTCACTCATTCAATGATACATTCATAACAAGACATACAATGAAGACGCATTTTTTTACTTATATCTAGCTTCTATCTTTGATACTGACCTTGTAAGAAACTTAAAATTTCAGCTTTTGTCCCACTAACAGGCTTGAAATACTTCTTCGGAATAGTAAAATGGATTAGTTATTTGAAAAAAAATCATTATAAATAATACTGAATAATTATTAAACTAACTTAGGTATAAGATATTAATGATAAGGTATGTCAATGTGAATGCAAGCAAAAACGAGTCCTGAATGTGTATAAAAGCAAGAGTTCAGGGTTTCCAACTATAGGCATAATTAGATACTAAAAGCACAATATAGACCACTTAAATCAGATAAAATATTATATATAATATGTATACTATGTTAAAAATGTTTATAGTAATCAAAATTATGATCTACTATTTCTAAAAGTAAAAAATATTTTATGAATTTTTCTTTAATTTAACTGAGGCAGGGTTCTTTAAGATAGCTTTAGCGGTGAATAACGTATGGAGTATGTGGAGCATAAATCTGTATTCAACTCACTGATTCTTAAAAAATATTCAATAAAATATTTTTCAAAAATCGAAAGAGAATCTTTAAGTTTTTTAGATTCCTATATATATATATATATATTGTTAAAAATGAAGTTTGAATAACAAAAGTATATTAAGAATTGTAGAAATTGACAATTTTTGTATCATTATGACTCGTGGATGATGTTTATAATTTTTTGTCTTACCATTAGTATTATATAGAAAAAATGTAGTAAGCAATCCTGTGAAATAAAATAACACACCAGTCTGCATTTTTATTTTTTTTTTCTTTTTTACATTTTGGTTATAAATCATTGAAAATAATAAATAACCTTGTGACTCTAAAGTGCTAATAGGATCAGAATAAAATTAGCATTCATCGTACTGCATAAACATTCATCTGTATTTTTCTTTTTTTCATTTATTTTTTTACACTTAATATAATTAGTGCTATACATATATTTTCCCTATTAGAAAAAATTTATTATTAGACTTTACTGTTCAAAACAACATATGTATGAATCTGAAAAAATTAAAAATTCTCACTGAAATTGTTTTGAAATACTTTAGTTCATGTTGGTAAACATCAGTGATTTGAACACAGTTTGATGCTCTGAAGTTACGCGGCCCCTACTTACCAGAAAAGTGATTAAGTTTCAGGAAATAGATCTTGAAGAAACCTTGGTGATATATTTGGTTCCCCATAACTAGAAGGAAGCCCGAGCTAGGGTTCAACGCTAATTTATTTCCAAAATAGAAGCACATCATTTTTTATAATTATACTGATTTTGGTGCACTTTGACATGAAAATATCCAACTATAATAGCATCTGTTCCTTCTAATGAACTTATCTTTTTATAATGTACTCATTTTAGAAACGATTTTTCGTATTTTTTTATAGTACAATATGGGAAAAACAAAAAGAATAAAAAATTAAAAAGGTTTGTTATCGTGATATTTCAAGTCTTTATTACCACAGAACAGCTACCAGCTGCAGTTTAATATCGCGCGTTGCACGGCGGCCCTGCGGGTTTTCGTTCACACATGAAATGCTGTAGCTTTTTAACATTAATTCAGAAAAAGTATAAACTTTTCAGAATTCTTCTTTAAAGCCTTATGAATATTTTAGTATTTATTAATATAGTAAATTCAGGATTTCATAACAAAACTTTTTTATTTGAAAAAGAATTCAAAATTTGGCAAAAATAATTTCAATTATGTACCATTTAATTTTAAAATGATCTTTAATATTCTAATAAAGCTTCAAATATATAGAATACTTGTAAGTTTACCGTATAAAAATTTCATTACGAAATAGTCAAACCAAAAGTTCTGGCAAGTTGAAGTAAAAATTTTATTAAAATATTTCTTGTAAATAATGGCGTTTTATCAAAATGTATAACAGATAAAAATTTTATATCAACATAAAGAGTGCGCAATGAAATTGTCTATCTAAATCCACTATTAAAATACAATTTTTTTCGAAATCGAAAAATATGTATGTGGTTAATACTTTTACAGTTGGCGCGCGTTATATTCCATTTTCGTTACCAGCTCCTTAATTATTATACTATACTCAGTGTTGGAACCATTATCTTAAAAATATCATTTATATTGGAAAAAAGTATTCTAAAATTGTCTATAAAGAAAAAAAAAACAAAAAAAAAAGTTCAAAAAATAATAATATTATCAATAAATAGAGTTGCGGTTTTGGGTTACTTGACAATTTCGTGTAAAAAATCTGGTTTAAAATGAATATAATCATTAAATAAGAGATGTGCCTGTATTTTAGAAATAACTGAACGTTATATGCTGGCTCGGGCTTTCTTCTAGTTATGGGGTACCAATTATATCACAAAAGTTTTATCAAGATCCATGACCTGAAGTTCAGACACTGGCCTGGTTAGTACGTTAACCACCGCTGAATCTACCATAAGGCTGGATAAAACTAAATGTAAATATAAAAGCACTTTACATCATAAATGAAGTCCTACAGTTTAATGTAATTAAAAAAAAGAATAAAAACAATATAAAAAAATGCAGACATTTAGTAGTATGCATCGTACACAGTAACTAATAAATTTGTACACTATATTATATAGGAACAGCTGAACCTAAAATTATCAAAAAAAAATGTGTAAAATGTCTTAAAATATAAGTTAACATTATTTTTGATGAATACTACAAAATGTGCAATAATATTTTCCGAAATTTTTATAGTGCAGAAGTCAAAGAACTATAATAGTTGTCACGTAATTTTTTGCCTATGTATGTATTCTATTTGAAAAATAAATTGATATCTTTCATAATTTCAGAAATATGAAAAACCTCGAGAAACTCATCAAGATGGAGCCAATGAATCGCCAACCTTTGAAAATAACTTCTTCAACGATGACAATGATTTTGATTTTCACGAAGATAAGGCGGGCTCAAAAATCAAAAATCTGCAAGATCTTCTACAATCGAAAAATTTTTTTCATAAAATTACGGAAGATGTTAGTGTAAGCAGAGGCGAGCTGCTATTAATGCTCCTTAAATTTTCATTGACAAATCGTTTATGCCATTCAGCAATGTCAAACTTATTTAGTTTAATAAATTCAATTTTTACCAAGCCAGTATTGCCAGAGTCTCGCTATATGTTAGATAAAATATTAAATTCTAAAAACACCGCTGAATTTCATGCTACGTGCCCTAAATGTACCGATTATGTCGGTAAATTGAAGGCAGGAAGTGATAAAATTACATGTGACAATTGCCATACTGAAGTAGATTTATCAAGTCCATCAAGTGAAAATTTATTTGCAATTCTAAATCCCTCACCTTCAATTGCGGATTTAATAAACATCCATCAAGACTATTATGAAGATGTTGTAAAAGAAAAAATTTGGAAATCAGATGGTTTCAAAGATATTTATGATGGTAAAATGTACCGTGATTTTGTATCTTCATTACCAAAAGAACACAAAGATCGTTATGTTACATTGATTTTGAATACTGATGGTGCCCCGGTATTCAAATCATCAAAATATTCAATCTGGCCTATATTTTTGATGATTAATGAAATACCGATACAGGAAAGATTTAAAAAAATTATACCTTGCTGCTTGTGGTTTAATAAAAAGAAACCAGAAATGCCGTCATTTTTATATCCGTTTGTTAAAATGATGAATAAATTATCGAATGATGGCGTAGATTGCGAAATAAGAGGACAAATGAAAAATTTGAAAGTTTTTACACTGGTTTGTTGTGTAGATACAGTAGCCAGAGCACCTATTTTAGGTAAAAAGCAATTTAATGCTTATTACGGATGCGATTGGTGCGAGCATCGTGGTAAATTTGACGATAGTATGAAATATCCTGTTTTGGACGAAACTCCAAGAGAGAGAGATCAAGAAACGACTATAAATTATATGATGCAAGTTGAAGAAAGTAAAAAGTCAACCCCAATATTTGGTATAAAGTGTGTATCACCACTTATTAATTTACAACATTTTGATCTAATAGAGGGTTTTATTCCAGAGTACATGCATTGTTGCTTATTAGGAGTATCAAAACAAATTACTGAAAGACTTTTGCGCTTTTGCAATGTTAGTGTAATTGATTCTCGATTGAAAGAAATCAAAGCTCCAAACGTTATTTGTCGTTTATCTCGATCTTTTAAAGATAGAAATTATTGGAAAGCTCGCGAATGGGAAAATTGGACGATTTACCACAGCATCCCGGTTTTTTCTTCTGAACTTGATAACGAACTATTATCGTATTGGTCTTTGTACACTGAAAGCTTATATATTCTTTTACAAAATCATATTTCAGAACTTGAACTAATCAGAGCAAACGACTTATTACATATGTTTGTTTCGAAAACCCAAGAATATTTTGGAATACGAGCAATTACGTACAACATGCATCAATTGGTGCATTTGGGAAAAAGCGTATATAATTGGGGACCATTATGGGCACATTCGGCCTTTGCCTTTGAATCTGGCAATCATGAATTACTTCAAGCCATTAATTGCGCTAAAGGAGTTATTTTGCAAATTCTTAGATTTATTAATGTTAATGCCAGTACAATTGTTTTAGAGGAGAAAGTTTATCCTGTTGCATGTGAGGCCGTGAAGACGTATTGCTCGAATGTAAAAAATACTTCTACTAAGAAAACGTTTAAAATCTCTAGTATAACGTATTTTGGAAAAGGGTTGACAATTATTGAAGATTTAGCTAACATGTTTCATTTACCAAAAAGTAGTAAAGAGTATTTTCGGATAGTCAAAGATGGATGTTTGTATTCGTCACGTTTACAACCAAATATAAGGTCAGATAACTCTGTAGCTCAATTATATGATGGTCGTATAATTAGAGCTATTAAATTTATAGTTGATAGCAAAAACGAGTGTGAATGGACAGTTTGTTCTATTATTAAAATTGTACCCCAAACATGTGGTAGTTATAAAAGTTTAAAGAAAGTAGAATTTAATGACACTGACAGATTAGAAATTGTACCAACCAAAAGTATTCGACGAATATGTGTATTTATAGAAATTAAGGAAAGTCAATACGTTTGCCCAGTACCAAATTTATATTATTACTAATATATCCATATCATTACGATTATTTGATTCCATACATCTCAAAAATTATTCATACTAAACTTTAAAGAGTATAATTTGGTTCAGGGTTCAGAAAATATGTAATTACCCATTCATTAATAATTACATTTTTAATTATTACTTAAATGCTCCATAATTAATAATTACTTTTAATTAGTTAAAATTTAATTGATAATTACAATTCCGTTATTAATTTAATATAATTTAATTAATAACTAATTAAGTCATTATTAATTAAATATAATTTAATTAATAACTAATTAAGTCATTATTAATTAAATGATCCATAATTAATAATTACTTTTATGTAATTACAATATAACTACAAATTAAAAAATGTAGTTATCAATTAATTGTGCCATAATTAATAACTACATTTAATTAATTAAAATTTTTGTTGCAAATTGATAGACACCCACATCCACAAACACACACACACACGCGCGCGCGCGCGCGCAAACGCACGCACGCGTACAGATACACGTACAGATATACACGCTCACAGGCGTACACACATATAGACACACACACACACACACACACACACACACACACGCACGCACGCACGCACGCACGCACGCACGCACGCACGCACGCA
>UELX01005626.1:0-13103 GCA_900480035.1 Eupelmus urozonus | reverse complement strand
TTTTTTTTTTTTTTTTTTTTTTTTTCGACTCTGTGTCTCTTTCTCTTTATGCTCGCCTCGTCGCTTGTTCACCGGCGAGGCTGTTTTATTGGCCGAGGTTTACGGTGCTCCGGGCGGCTTTAGGAGCTCGCTCTTTTCCTTTTTATTTTCGTCGTTATCCGATTTCGCTGGGCTCGCGTATTTTTTGGCTCGTTCGAGTTGTTTGAGTTTGTAAATTAAAGTAAAGTGCCGGCCCGATGATGGCTCTTTTGCTTTAATTGCGCCCTGCAGTTTTAATTTCGTTCGGGGTTTGAGGGGGAAGGACAGGGGTTTTTTTTTTTTTTGTTTGATGAGGGTTTTTGGTAACGGTCGAAGTGTGATAATTGCGGAATTACGGAAAGTTATATGGATTCGGGGAACTTGTGCTTTAGTGATCGAAATTTTTAATCGGAAGATTTACGGTGGTGCTTGAGTATTATGAAACTGTGTCGCGATGTATTCTTGGGATTCGACTTAATTGAATTCATGATTTAAAACTGTTTTTATCAAAGTTTTTTTGTTAATGCACAACATTTGCAAGTAGTAACAGCTTTCGAGATCAGACATAAATCTCCGCGCAGGGTGCGATGTTTTCGCAAAGTTGTGTGTTTAGTAACCAGAAAGTGTTGGAAATAAACATTAATTTTGGCAAAAAGTAGCGCTCAAGCAAGTTTACACGTCAAAAGGCGACTTATTAAATAGTTATAAACTACATTCATAACTACAAGTGTAACAAACTTGCAAAACGAACATTTTTCCTCTTAATTAATTAACTTCAAGGATGAGGCACGGCGAAATTAAGCTTGGCTAAAAACTGCAATTAAAATTAATGAAACACCATGTCAGAGTACGTGTTCATTGAAGACACGGCAGTTACACGAGTCAACCTACCAAGCACGCAACAGTAAAGCAGTGTCATACAGAATAACTAAGCAAAAACTACACGTGCAAAACAATTTCCCACTCGCGACAACACGACCAGCAGCTGTTACACCGCGCATCTCTTTACCTCAATTAAAACGCATAATCCCAAAATTACCATATTTCATCAATCCCAACCCGCTAAAAACAAGAAAATTAGCAAGCTCGAAATTCCCATCACTCCCACGCATCTGGAAAACATTCCCCCAAACTCTCACGCAGCCACCTACAGGCCACACCTCACATCGAAATTCGTCAGACAGTCCTAGCGGGCAGCTGCTAAAACCAGTCGACCGCCGGGCAACTTAAGCCGCCAGCGGCAGCGCAGCTACCTCCCTGCCAACGTATGCTCCCGCACACGGCTGACCGCAACCTTCCTGTCCTCTCTCACTCTTTAGCTCTCCTCTCTCTCTCTGAGCGGCCTGTCCCCAGCAAGCGCAACAGTAGCACGGGGGGAAACTCTTTCCTGCCGCTCTCGTGGCCGAAGAAAAGCGCGGCTAATCGCGCTTGAGGCCGCGTAATTATTTCTAACGAAAGCCTCTGCTCTATCAGAACAAGCGCGCGGCGGCGGCGGCGGCGATTGTGTATTGCCATGCGCGAAGGCCAGCTCTCTGCCCGGGACAGATGCAGGGGAGCCTAGAAGAGGAAACTAGTTTGTCAGCGGGGCGCGAGTCGCGAAAAACAGCGACCGTTAATGCAGCGGTAAAGACGTCTCTCCCGTTACCGCCGCTTACTTACCGGTCCCAGCCAGCGCCGCGGACGGAAGCTGACGCCGAGCTAGAGACGCACAGAGCTTGTACAGCGAATTCGCGGAGAGGAAGGCGCGCCGCCGACCCTTTTTTTTATCTAGCGCTGCGCGCTCTTGTTTTTTTCGTCCGTAAGCTGTTTTGGGAAAGTTCGAGAGGAGTTGAGGACTGAGGCGGGTCACACGTGGCTGGGGGTTGGTTAGGGGGTTGGTTTTGCTGGTGAGCGGTGGTTGTGGGGTGGAGGATCTTTTATTTTTCGGGAATGTAGTGAGAAGAAGTGGAAGGTATTTTTGGGTGGAGGTGGGAAATACGACTGGTTTATGGTTGGGATGGGATTTTTTAACGGTTGGATTTTTCGTTTCTTTTTTGTCTTTTTTTACCGGTTTTAGGTGAGGAATGTTTGTGAAAATTACGAGCAGTGGAGTTGCGCAATGACCTGGATAACAGATCGTTTTTGCATTTTAATTTGGATACTTCTATGCGATTTTAAAGCTTCTCATAATCCATAAATTTTTAAAATAATTAAACACTTTTTAAGGATCGTATTAAAAGCATTCTTTTATAGTGTTTGTGGTAAGCTCATATTGCTTATTTTAATATTGAAAGAGCATGATTATGTGAAATTTTTAACGGTGTCAGTAGAGTAAGGTATGTGTGGTAAGACAAGAACCAGACTTTTTAAAATTACAAATAAAGATTTTGGTTCTAGTTAATTAAAAATTCTGAAATATTTATAAATGAACCGAAAATAAATGAAAATTAGAGCAACTAAAATAAAACCAATTTTGCAACAAGTTAATGGTAATTTTCAGAAAAACGCACATAAATATTTGTAGCTTTAATTAACTTTTAATTTGATCATGCGGATAAGAATCTTTTGAACTCAAAATAGCTCAATAATTTAGGCCATAAAAGATTTAATTATGTTCGGCTTCATATTAAGTACTTATGTATCGTCTGGCAGTCTGATGCATATTCAAAAACTAAATGAATTCTTAATCGATTCACATAAATCTCATCAGTTCCTAAAGATGCTTTAAATCTTCGCCAGATAAATAAATTAATGTTTCTTGTAAGAAAAAGCAAACACTTTTAAATATTCTTTTTCTAAAAATAAACTTAATATAACCATCAAATATTTTTATAAACACATATCTTTTATAAACTTATTACAAACTTATTTTCCACTCTAGAGAACGGTTATTCTTTTAAAAAGCCTCTTAGCGACACAATCTTTTCCCGCGAGGCGAATAAATCAAGATTCTCTTGAATTTTAAAATGGATATCCGGATTATGTTATTCCAGACACGCTGCTCTGATTTTTTTGCATTTCAAACCGTAAATGTACAGGGATAATCTTATTCTCGTAACGAAGCACGAATAATTAAATAAACATACGCACGCATCGATTTTTCAGCTCAATCACTCCTACACAGCGCAAACACTCTCTTTTTCCGCCAAACGTACTTAATTCCACGGACAAAAAGTACATATCGATCTTTTCCAGGCTTATCCTTCAGCCGAAACGTAAACGGCTTTTAAGATTTGCAATACCTTTTTCTCTCATCACGCTATACAACGCTCGCTTCTGCCAGAGACAAACGCAAAAACGCGCGAGCGAAGCGTGATTGTAGCATCAGAGAAGATTATAGCAAGGGGGGACAGGAAGACGGCCAGAAGCGAGCGTAAAATTTCCCCCGAAGATTAGACTCCGCCGAGCTTTCAATATTCAAGCGGCCACGGCAGTTCGGCTTGAATTATTAATTAATTTATTTTTCTTATATCCGCCGTGAGCGCGAGAAAAAGTCATTCGCGATAGTGCGGAAATATTAAATATTAATAAAATAAATAAATTCTACGGTGCGCTAAGTACGTAACTTCTATTCTCGACACTTCCTTTTTTAAATAATCAATGCTTGAAACAACGTTTATGCATTAACAAACATCGCATTTCTACTTTAAAACAATCCGCGCGATTGCGGAGCTTATTAAATCCAGACGTTCTAAAAGACGTCTCCGTCAAACCAGACGTTTAATGACAATACCGCTCCGGCCTGTAATATCCCGATCGATCCGCCGGCAAAAGAAGCGAAAACACGAGAAAGCAATAAAGCCGATCTCCCGAAGCGCCGCTAAAAATCATTCGTCTTCGTCGAGCTTTCGCGCCTCCGGCCCAATAAAGCGATTGATATTTCATAAAGCAGCTTTCCGTCTCGGCCGATTAAAAATAAACAGAAAACTATCCCTGCCCTACGTATATATAAATAACGGCAGCCCCAGCGCGCTTTATTAAAACCCTAAAATGAGAGAAAAAAAAGTAGAATAAAGTGGCAAGCGAATAATAGAGCACGATTGTGTTTTCGTTTACAGGTCGGTCTGTGGAGGCCGGCCCTGAGTAGCAGCGATAACATCTGGCCGCTGGAGCGGCCGGACGGTATGCCGGCCATACAGTCGCTGGAGGTGATGTGCGGCAAGGACCACATGGACGTGCACCTATCGTTCTCCCAGCCGTTCGAGGGCATAGTTTCGTCCAAGGGCCAGCACTCGGATCCAAGATGCGTCTACGTGCCGCCGTCTACTGGCCAGACGTTCTTTTCGTTTAGAATAGCTTACGCTAGGTATGTATGGGGGGGATGGGTTTTTGAGTTGGAGTGCTTTAGATGACTTTGGTTTTCAGAGGATTTAATTATTTTTTTGTACAATTACTTGATTACTAATATTATTTGTGAATTACAAAATGTCAAACAGAAATATTAGCTATTGTTTGCTCCTTTGAAAATTTAATCGCTACAATAAACAATAGCTTTATAGTATTACATGTCTCAATTTACAACTTTCATATTTAACTTTTTTCACAAAAATTAGTATTACACCTTTACCAGTTTTTAATTAAACCATAACTTGATAATGCTCAACAAAAACAAAAAATGTCAAAGTCGTAGAATTGTAAAATCAATTACCAAGAACCGTGGAAAAGAGCATTGAAAACAAAAGCGAGCCCATCATCGTCCGAGACTCAGACATTTATATTCAATATGCAGGTGTGGCACGAAGCCGGATATGCACGGTCAGTTTTACGAGAATACTGTTGTCGTGCAGTACGATAAGGATCTGCTGGAGGTATGGGACGAGGCTAAAAGGCTGCGCTGCGA
This sequence comes from Eupelmus urozonus, assembly GCA_900480035.1. Classification (NCBI taxonomy): domain Eukaryota; kingdom Metazoa; phylum Arthropoda; class Insecta; order Hymenoptera; family Eupelmidae; genus Eupelmus; species Eupelmus urozonus. The sequence goes on along the minus strand of UELX01005626.1, from coordinate 8,266 downwards.
GTGGTTTAATGATTACGAGAAGACCGCGTCTAAGCCTCCTATGGTGATTGCTGACCTCGACGTTATACAGCTCGACTTCAGGGGTATGAATTTTAAATGGCACAACGCACACACACACACACACTCATAACCGCTCGCGCTGGCATACCTGCGCCAGATAGTGGAAGGAAAAGAAAAAAAATTAAATACGAGCGCCGGGGCACAATGCGAGATTTTCCATTATTTGTTGAGTCGTTAAATCGGATCTCGCGAAAATTTGTAGTCCCGCGCCGGTATTATTTTACGCGGTTGCTCGACTCAGACGATGTGATTACAAGGTAGAGTGTGTTTATTGTGAGCACTAAAAACGTTTACGGCGAGTCGTTACTTTTTATTGCTATTATTAGTGCGTTTTAGCTGCGGCCTGCGCGGCGGGGGGAAAAAGGATGCATTTCATTTTTAATGAAAACGAATTGAAAGCTTTGTTTTATGAATTTCGAATAGATGCGCCCTTTTAAAATCAACAAAAAACCTATAAAGATCCCGCTTAACTCCGCTATTTTATGCCCAGACTCCGGCCGGCCGGCTCTTCTATCCGTATATTTCTGGCCTACGCCGGATCATTTTCTACTTTTATGTACATACGCGCTCGTGCCGCGCGCCACGGAAAATTGCAAGCATCCCGGCAGTATATCTTTATGCTTTCCATTAGTCAAAGGAGAAAAAGTAGCCGGTATAATTCGGTATCATTATAATGCGACCCGAATTCCATTAGCTAAATAAACATTCGCAAGCATACAATAACGCCGACGGTATTTCAACTCTCGGATCCGATTCGCGTTGAAAACCATAGCTTCCGCTGGCCGCGCGCGGGCCCATCCGTTAGCATTCTAACAACAAAAAAAAGTTGTTTTTCGCCCATCCCGAGCTCGCGCTCGCTCGTAAAGAAGCCCAGCCGTCGAAAGTCGAAACAAACATTCAATTAAAAAGCATCGCGCGGCTCGTAAATAACGGCTATTCTTTCGGCGTTGCGCAGGGGACAACGTGGACTGCTGGATGGAGATACAGCACGGCAAGGGGCCCTGGGCGCCTCCGGTCTCTGGGATAGTGCCCCTAGGCTCGACCCTGACCCTGGTCGTCGCCATAAACGATTACCGAGGTAACGAGCGCCACAGCAAAGTGCAAGGTATTTGGCGCTTTCGGGCCAAATCGCTAATTCTCCAGGCATTTACTAATGTTTTGTTTTTCGTTTTTTTTTGTTTTTGATTGGTTATAGGGGAGTTCGACATGAGGGTGAAGTCGTGCGTAGCGTCGGACGGAGGTGGGCATACGATACAGCTGAGCGATGAGTTTGGATGTGTGCTCAGGCCTAAGATGATTAGCCGTTTTCTGAAGGCTAGGGGATCGGATGATAGGGCGACGGTTATTACGTACGCCTTCTTCCATGCGTTCAAGTTTCCCGATGCGTTGAGTGTGCATATTAAGTGCAAGGTATGTATTGTTTTTCTATTGTTCTGGTTGTCTTACTTAGGAGTAAAAAGACTTTAGTAATAGTCTTTTTTTTTTAAGTAAAATATGTTTAAATTTAATGATACTGATCTTATAATAAGAGAATCCAAAAAATGTACCTAAGTTGTAACAATTTTGCTTGCTTTGCTTTTTACTTCTACTTATTTAGAATTATTCTCTTATATGTCCTAGCATTTTTATAAGAAACCCGAAACCATCAAAAATCCAACCCACACTTAATCCACAATCTTAACCCCAAGGTCGAGATCTGCCGGCACGGCTGCCTGGACCACTGCCAGTCAACCAACGGCATCAGCGACTCCCTCGGCCACTACATCCAGGACCGCAACGACGTCAACCTACCCCAGCAACCCGGCGAGCTAGCCTCCAAGCCCGACGACGTCTCGTCCGTACCCAGCTACGAGGCGGCCGACGAGATGGGCGATCCCATAGCCGGGCACTTCCTCAGCCTGGAAAAATCGGCTGGACTCGCGGCCAAGGCCCAGGCCCAGCATCAGGCCTCGTCGACCGTCGAGCCGGCCGCCGTCAACGAGGCCAGCGTCGACGATCCCGTGCTGGCTCAGCCCTTCTTGGTATACAGCTGCCACATTTTAATTTACGAACTGCAAGGCTTTTATGAGCTTTGGAAGTGCGAAAGTGCTGGGAAATTAATTTCGCGTTGAGAAATGGGGGATCGGAGAAAAAGCCTTTTAGCGGAAGTTCCGTTTGTCTGGCGCGCCGTGCCGCGGACAGTGTGGCATTCGTAATCAGATTTAAGAAAAGTTTCAAAGTTAGAATACCGCATACTGATATAAAACTTTATTGTTATGGTAATGCTCATATTTGCGCGGTAAGGAAACAGCCAAGTCGGGAAGTTCGGATAAAGTTGGATTTGAATATGCATGGTCCAGCGTCAAATAAACAAAGCAGCGCGGACATTTTACATTTCAGTATCAATATTTGCGCAATAAATTAAGATTTTCTTACGCCAACAGATTTTAGCTTAATCAAAACACCTTCAATCGCAAAAATAATTTTTTTAAAATCTTAAGTTTTTCCCAAAATTTCACAACTAAAAATCAGCCTAATAAATCACCCTCTACTCAACAGTCGGTGCAACCAGCTCGAGTAACGCGCTACCAGCCCCAGGAGCACTTCCCGCACGGTCCACGTAACCTGGAGCAGGACCTGGACGAGCGCCGGGGCCGAGAGTCTCGAGTGAACGAGTCGGTTCCAGCATCGGCGAACAACAACAGTAGTAGCAGTAGTAACAGTAGCAGACCGTTGAGTAGCCAGACGAACCGGCGCAAGCGTTCACTTGTTGTGTCGGATCGGAAGGTGCGCAGCGCTGACGTCGGCGTCTCGGGTATCTACGAGGTCATCTCCGAGGCTGATCTGGCCTTCAGTCCTGACAGCCACGCCGAGGCTGTTACTGTCTTCCAGGTGTGTATATGATGGAGGTTTGGGTTTGTTATTTGGGGGTTAGCGCGGGGATGTGATATGTTTTCGGAGTCGTTGTTAGAGTGTTTTTTATTGTGATCAAGGAATAAGTTGAGGGGGTATTAGAATCAGGTACAATTTTTTTTTATTCTGGCAAAATTTAGAAAAAAAGCATGGAAAGAACATTATTAAATCTTAAAAATACCGTCGACAATTAAAGTTTAAAAATGCGTTTGAGTAGAAAACTATATTTCTTTTTTCATGATAGAAACTTTTTAGCCTGGTAACTTTTATGACGACGGTACGAGATATGAGAGCGAAATTAAAAAATAATACTTTATTTAGATAAAAAGTATCTTTCTATTTACGCAATAGAAACTTTTTACTTCGGAAATTTTTATGACGAGGTTACGAGATATGAGAGCGAAATTAAAAAATAATACCTTATTTAGGTAAATTTTTTTCTTAATTCTTTTTAATTGGATTGAGCTTAAATAAAAAAGGTACTTTTAAAAAAATAATTCTCTTTTCAAATGCACTTTTAAACTTTATTAAATTTTTATAATGATTTCTACGCTTTTTTTCTAAATTCTAACAGAATAAAACAAATTAACAAGAGTAAAACTATAAATCCTTCTTATTTCCGTAAGAACCACATGAAAAATTAAATCCAGCCAACACTTGACCTTTCCAGGGCCGGATCCGCGAGGAGGTCGTCTACGGCATCTGCCTGCCCCTGAGCGGCTTCAGCGCCCTCTTCGTCGTCGTCGCCCTCTCGGCCGTCGTCTCGGCCCTGGTTGCCGGCGCGATGGTCCACCGGCTCCAGGCCCAGCGCGAGCTCGTCCGGGCGGCCCGGAAAAGCGCCAGCCTCGTCGCCGCTGCGGTCGCCGTGGGACACCGGCTCCAGCCCGCCGCCGCCGCCGCCGAGCAGGCCACGAGGAACGCGCAGCCCGGCTGGCTGCAGGCCTACGGATTGTTCCGGGCGCGCTGCCAGAGGCCGCCACAGCCGCCAGCACCGCCTGCTGATAATCGCCAGCAAGCCGTCGAGTCCAATAATTAAGAGTGCAGCGAGTGCGTGAGCTGGGCAGAATAGTCGAAGGTCGCCGGGGGGGCTGGTCGTTTTGGGTGGGATGTGTCTTTTGGGTGCGTTGGTGGAGATGACGTTCTGGCGGTTTTTTTTATTGGAAAAAATTTCCAGAATGTTAACTTAAATTCGGAAATTTGTTGATGAAATTACTGTTTTTTCTGTGAAGTTGAACGTTTTGAAAAAGTTGAAGGCACACAGTTAATTAATTTAAATATAAGCACGTTAATATAGAAGTAGCAGAATTACGGTTAACTGAATAGTATAAGTTAGTACGCGTCTATATAAATTTGAATAAGTACTGTAAGATTTCGACTAAATTAAGTAGTTTCTTTTAGGAAGAGATTCTTTCAAAGTTATTTAGGCCTCTCTAGGCAACTTTTTCTTAACGTTTCAGATAAATCAGAATTAAATTATTTATATCGCAAAAGACTTTTGAGCCCTAAACGACTAAATAAATTTTAATTTCTTTTCCTCAAGTACGTAAGCTCATAAAAGATAATTGTAAAACGTCTTCATAATCCAATCTTAAGAAGATTTTTTAGAATTAATGATTTTCTAGAATCTGAAAACGATTGTCACACATCTTCTTTCCAAATGAATAATCACCGCATAATTCACAAAGATTTTTTCCATCAATAACCAACCGCAAATCGCAGTAAATCTAACAAACGGCTAAAGTACGAAATCCCAAATAGAGACAAAAGCTTGAGCACATTAACGTGCAGTCGGTTAAACACATCGCGCATACGTTCATCATAAACATATCAGCGGAATCTCATAAATTTCACGCTGAGCAGGCGTACACGGCTTCAGTCAAAAACTGCCCGCTAATTTATGGTAAATCGTACTGGTTAACAGCGGCAGGTTAAACCGGCCAACTTTGAATTTCTGCTCGGGAGAGAAAGAGAAAGAATGAATGAGAGGCGAACGACCGATTACCTATATGTATATGATAATTTTTGTTGAGAGACCTTAATGAGGCAGTAGTCGAGACGAGGCGAGCGCCAGGCGGGCTCTTCTTTATAAGATAATTCCGAGACTCTTGGCTTTTCATGGATTTAATTTAGATTGGCCCGCTGCGCACTGAGCTCGGCTTTATATATACGAGGAAAATGCAGCCTCGTCCTCGTCGTCGTCGTCGTCGTTGGCGCGCGATATGCTTGACTTGTCGCGCGCGGAATAAAAAAAATCAAAGCAGATATATACGTCAGTTGTTAGGATAGCGCTTTTTACTTTTATTTTTTTGTTTGTACCAAGAAAGATAAATACTGTTTAGATTTTTTATAGCTTTAGATGAAGAGAGTCCTGAGGCGCGTTTATTTAATTAAATCTATTTATTTTTTATATATATACTTCATGTTGAAGCAATTTATTACATTGTTCTTCATTCGGTAATAATATAATTTATAAATTTTAACTGATACTTCCTAATAAGCTTTTATACATAGTAATATAAGATGACTATATATACTTTTATTTTTTAATTATAGTTTTTAGCACTAAGGAAAAATAATAATAATTTTATCAAATTTTGTTTATATATTAGCTTTAACAAAGGACTTTTGCGATAATCATTTGAAAAAGTTTCCTTATATCTTGTGCTTTAAATACTCTTTTAGTTTAAGATCAGCGCTTTATATTTTAATTTTTTTATTAATAGACGATATAATTATATCGAGAAAAATTATTGCTTTAGTTAAACAATCAAAACTAAAAATTATCAAATACTCACTTAAAAAGCAAAATAATATTTTTAAATTCTCGTATAAATGTGTTCTCAGGTCGATCAAGTTTAAACAAATTTTCATTCCAAACAAATTTCCACGTTAATTGCTCAAAGTATCAATGTGAATTTGACATCAAGGTCAATCTACAATAGACGCTCCTCTCCAAGCGCCCATAAAACCGATCTTGCATTCCAGATACTTGCTAATGCATTATAATCCAGGCGCATTGATTAATCAACGCGTAATTTCATTCATGAGAAACCAGACGCATTATCCGGTAACAATGAGTGATGAGAAACAAGACAGCGCCTACTGTAGATCGACATTAATAGGCAAAAGTCCTCGGAGACCATGTGCAATATATTGTACAAAGTACCGTAAGTGCGTATGAACCTTCTTTCTCAAAGCGTGCGAGTACCTTTCAATAATTATCAACGATCGGAAGAAAGAAGCACTTCTAACTGTCCCTCAACTCTTCTTTTTCCATTTCTTTGTTAGCTCAACACTCGTACAGCCGAAGCATGATCCATCGAGTTCATTATCTTCTTTTTTTTCTTTAAATATATACGTACTTTTTACTATAATTGCTATATATATATAGTGGAAGAGGAGTAAGTTTAGACGTAATAATTTAGTTCGAATGAAAGATCGTGAGCAGCGAGACTCGATTTCATTCGGGGATTCCCCCTCCGTTGCTACGTCGTGCTTCCGCTGTACCGGTTTAACTATGTGTATGATGTACGGCTAGCATTCTTCTTTTCCTGTTTCCTCTTTCTCTCTTTTCAATGCAATGTACGAGATATTTACATTTCTTCCTTGTATACGCATAACATTTGCATCTAGTATTATTACATTCTAAGATAAACGTTTAAGGGTGCGCGAACAAAATCGTTTGATTGTAAATTTAGTGAAATACCATTGAATACGCGGAATTGTAATTGATATTATCGTTTGTAATGAATTGACCGACAGTCGTTTGTCATTAATAAATAGGGAATACGTTTCAAACGCATTTTATTAATCAAGCATTATATAGTGTCTATTAATATGTTATTAATATTAATCGTGTCTGCGTTTTAATAAAATTAAGATAGAACTTGCAAAAAACTAAAATATTTCAAAAGTTATGCGGCGAGCAACTACTTAATTTTTAAAATACTCATATTAAAAAATAGGTATTTTACTTAATTTGCAACCAACTGACTTTTTTTATCTATTTAAGTATTTTATAAGAGATATATAATAAAGCGCTATTCGATTTTCCTTAATATTTTTTGTACCGAGAACACTAAAAGTGTCAAATGCGGTATATATAAGTATATAACATTATAATTTTTATACAAAATGTTGTTATTTAAGCGCGTCATACGCTGGCATATAAGAGATAAAAGAACGAGAGATTGTAAAAGTTAATAACTTTTTATATTATTATATGACATATGCCCTTATTATTATTTATTTAAATATTATAAGGCTATTATGTTTAATTGCGTCTTCGCCAATATACTATTATAATATATATGTCCTCTTCAGATTGTTTCGGCGTTTGTCTTGACTTGGACTTTAATTCTTTATGTATAACCTTTCTAATTTTGGGTACTTCAACTTGTGAGATTAAAGCAGGCATGTATTTTTTATGTAATGTTAATCGAGCGACTTTACTCTATCCTAGTGTGAATTCTTCAAACTCAGTTAATAACTTATGTGTATGTCTCTAATTAAAGAAGAAACAAATAATGAAAAATGACTATGAGGTGCGAGGATGGGTGCTGTAAGAAAAAAGATCAAAACAAATTTTCTTTTTTATTATATTTTAATAAATACGTTATATCATAATTGTTGTTGATTCATTTCTATAATGTGACAATACAAAAATTTTCAAAAATCATCAAAATTAACTAGTTAACTAATTTTCTTTAAATTTTTACGACCTACATATACTTTGATCTGAGAAGTCGATTTTCCACGCAAAGTAGAATCCAGGTAAGTAAACACGCATTAAGGGAACCAGTAAACATAAATCTTCGTAAATAAGTAGATGCACGCATAAAAAATAACGGAAAATTAGTTGACAGTGCACTCAGGGGCCATACGTTTTCTTATTCATGGATGACCGTGAAACGGAATTTCCTAATTAAAAAGTTGAGTGGATCCTAACACTGGCGGTCCGGCTTAGCGCGCTTCATTCTTGTTTCATTATCACTTATGTATACACACGCATCAGATAAGGGCCAGCAGCTATATACTGCCTCGCTGAGGAATATTGCACCGTAAAACCGGAGAATACCTTCTCCTACAAGTCGAGAATAGTTGGCCATTTGAAAGTACTTTATTGACTGTTTCCCGTTAGGATTTTAATGCCCGAAATTATCTAGGTAGGTATTTGGTAATCTTTCAAAATTCTCATTACTTTGTTGTTCCTATAACTAACATTTGGAATGGTTTTCTTAAATTATAAGATTAAATTATAATAATTATAATAATAATGATAGTAATAATCTTAATAATAAATAATATTTATATA
>UELX01005625.1:0-13104 GCA_900480035.1 Eupelmus urozonus | reverse complement strand
CTCTCGACCTCTAATAGATTGAAATTAGCAGTAAAACGATTGATATTAGAGTGAAAAATCGATACGGAATTTAACGAGAGAGAGAGAGAGACAGAGAGAGAGACAGAGACAGAGAGAGAGAGAGACAGAGAGAGAGAGAGACAGAGAGAGAGAGAGAGACAGAGAGAATGAGTGCTCCCATTAGAAAAACCTGGCGAGAAGTTCTAAAAATGACTACTTTTGTAAGTTCCGCAAACGACTCTATTCATTCGTTTGAAAGATACTATAAGATGTAATATACAATAATTATTTCATATACATAGTTTTGATCAACTAAAGACGTTACACTTAATAATGTGATACCGCAGTTACTCTCTGATTTATTGATTAACTGATGAGATGTTATTTTTAAATTATTTTTGTAAAATATGCGTACTTGACTTATGATGTTCTTCATATTTTGAACTTTTAACATGTTGTTGAATTTTTTTGTATAGCCTAGAGAAGGATGTAACTAACACGTCTGAAATATAGGCAAAAATTAATAAATAGTTCGCGGCGATCAACAAAATCTTTTAATTTTTTTTTTTTAACATAAGTTATTTCTTAAACTTCTCTAATTTTTGACTCGATTATCAAAACAATGACAACACTCACATTTTGATATCTCGAATATACTTTAATATGAAAATTACAGAATCTAAATTTTTGTTATTGGTTTGTTAATTTTAGATTGACTCGTCTTCAGACGAAGATGAGTCCACAGTAGGAGTAGGAGTAAATAAGACATTAAAATATGAGATTCAAAATGTCCAACCTTATAATGATACACAGGATGCAATCTGCGACGAAGTTGAATTGGATGTAAAGAGATTTTTTGAAAAAGAGCAAGACATTTTAAAAAAGCGCACCAAGTCAGATATTTCTGAATCTGAAACAACTGAATCTATAACAACTGAATCTGAAACAACTGAATCTGAAATCGACCTTAGTGATGACGATAGTATTACAAGTGAATCAAGTAGCTTGTATAATGAGAATTTATGTGATTTAGAAGATAATGACACTAATATTTGTATCGTTGATGAAATTTACGATGAAAATAGTACTGATATCACAAGTGAGAGCGATGAAGAGGTATTATTTTTAAAAAAATATCCAGTTGATTTTTTTGTGTAAAGATCGTTATAACTAACATCGAAGCTACTAACAAAGACTTGTAAATTTGAAATAAGTCTTAAGGCGACTAAGGAAGTTTGGCTACAGGTCTCATTTTGTAGTTTTTAGAATACACTTTTAGTTTAGAAAATTCTAAGTATTTTTTAATCTTTCATATTTCTTTGATGCCAGCAGAATAGAGGAAAACTCAAATATCCAAAGAATTTTGTAAACTACAAACGTAGATTGAAAACCAAGAAATAAAACCTAACCTAACCTCCAAAGTCGCCTTAAATAGCATATTTTCATAAAAGTATGTGAAGTGAGTGATTCACGCATGGATACAGTTTGTATTGCTTATCTTAAGTAACAAAAACAATCGTGTATAGATAACCCGCTTCAATCATCTGCATTAAACTCTTTCTTTCTAATGTAGTGAGCAAAACTTGTTGAAATTGTTGAAAAAAGAATTGTTTGAGTTCTAAAATTTTGTTACTTTAGTTTAAGAAATAATTTCACATAAATTTAGCCTTTCCAAAAGAATGATACTGTTTTCTATATGCAGAGGTATATATTTTATAACTAATAATACCACGCGGTAGTAATAAGTAATAAATGATGCTAATTAATTGATTGTTAAACATAATATTTTTAGATAATGGGCTCCGCAGTTATAAATTCCTAGAGGCAACATATCTTCCCCACGTTTAGGAATCTAAGATTGCACACTAACAAATTAAATAATGTGTATAGAAACACACTTAACATTATCAACAAGCATTTTACTAACACATGACTCTGGACATACTTTAATTATAAGAATTATGCGAATTATCAACTCTTCCTCGCGCCGATCTGTCGGCAATACGCGATCGAAGAATATTATTCGAGTTGCGCGGACGAGACCTGTGTGCGCATATATGTTTGTTTATGTACACTTTTCGGTAGCAAGCTCTGTAGTGAACGAGACGTTTTCGTGCGCGAGCGAAAGCCTATCCGCGTCAACCCCCTGCACCTACAGGCGCTGCTACACACAGCAATAATTGTATGGAGACGCTCTCTGTCCTTCGGCGCACGCTCCGTCACACTCTCATCCACTCTTTCTCTCTCTCCTTCTCTCTCTCTCTCTCTCTCTCTCTCTCTCTCTCTCTCTCTCTCGCTCGTCTTGACAGTCGGAATTATTTTTCGCTTTCACCCTCCCGCATAACCTTCCGATTCTGCAAGGAACTAATCCAATTCAATATAAATAGAAGGTAAACTTTTATAATTTAGACATTAAACACGATGTACGAGAGGGAGCATCTGTCAAGTGAGAGACGAGGAGTTCTTGGAGTGACCATTTGTGTAAACTTTGGTAGCCAGATTGCGTTTCTTGTAACTCTTTTGAATTTTAAAATTAAAACAAATTTTTTTTACGAAGTTCTGGTCATCACTGAGATGTAAGACAAGCTATAAAAACGTAATACCGCACTGACTCGCCAGTTTATTGTTAAACTAGTAAGATTAATAACTTTAATATAAAAATCTCGTCGAATTCATGATGTAATTTCTTATTTGTGTAAATTATTTTTGTTAATGTGCTGCTTGAACCTCTTACTTATACAGCCTTGATAAGGGACGTTTGTTAACACGTCCGAAATCAAAAGACTTGTCTACTTTATTTTATATAAACTTGTTGCAATGTTATTTTTGGATTATGTGTAATATTTGTAATTTGAATATGCAGGTTGTCTACGTTGAAAATTGCCGAAATCGACGTCAATATTTAGATATTGACCGCGCATGAAACGGTTTAAGTGATACGTTTCTTAGTTCCGATGTTTAGGTTAATGAAAGTTATATAAATTTATTTTCTATTGCAGACATTGAAGTAAACGATTCGTACTTTCCTAAATTTCCGTGTATCAGTGTAGTTTAGAAATAATATGCACACATATTTGTTTTTGCAAGTTCTTTCCTTACGAAGTTGACACATTCACCTTTCATATTTAATCTACACTGAATTCTAACTTCACTTTCCTAATTCAGTATATAAAAGCATATCTACATAAGTTATTGTCGAACCTGCGATCTATAAATTGTACTTCCAGGTCATCTGCAGACTACCTCAGATTATCTGCAGACTACCTCAGGTCACCTGCAGACTTCCTCAGGTTATCTGCAGAGATTCTAATTTCCTGCAAGATTTTCGTTATATAGTAGGTTGCATGAATAAATTTATGACGTTTGCTGAAGTTTTGTCAACTGTATTTTTTATTACATTTTGGCAACAGAAATAATTTAAAAAATTAAATAAATTAAAAAAAAATTTGGAGGGAATACTTGGAGCCGGAAACTTTCACTCCCCAGACTCCAAGGTAAACTTTGATTAAGTTTAATTAAAAAGTTCGATTACTGAATCTCTTTCATGTGGATGTTATAAAGAAGATTGTGGTTAAATAAAATCTAAAAAATGACTTTTTTATAAAACGGCTCAAGGAAAAATTTTATTTTTGACGGATATGAATTCAGAAAATGTCCCTTTATAACATCACAAGAAAGATATTCAGTAATCAATCCTTTTAATTAAACTCAATCGAAGCTCACCGTGTCTAGATTGTTTGAACTCTCTCACCGTGTCTCTTGATTAGACTGGATCGCTATCCTCTGAGCTATTCTTTTGTTATATTGATGAGATGCAAACTAGGTTAGAACTTACCAATACAAATTATCATAAATGCTTTAAATGCTAGCGACTTAGCCCAAAAAATTGAAGGTTCTGGCTTCAAGTCTTTCCTTGGAAATTTATTTTTTTTTTTAATTATTTAATTTTTTGAATTATTTCTGTTGCCAAAATGAAATTAATAATACAATTGACAAACCTCAACCAAACGTCATAAATTTATTTATGCATTATATTCATTTATTTATACAACCTGCGGATGACCTGGAGGTGAGCTGCAGGCGACATGCAGATCATCCGCAAGCTTTATCGTTAATAACCGTGCCTTCTATGTTTCAATAGAGCTCGTTAGTTTATTAAATATAGCAAAACATACCGCTTTGTAATATACAAAACAATATCATTCTACTAAAAGAGTATGCTACCATGCAAATAAAAAAGATGATATTTACATTTTTATTGAATAATGAGTTACTGTATCATTTTTCTAGTGACTTTAAAGACAAATTAAGAAAATATTTATAGTAAGTGACGTCTTTTAATTTTGTAAGTGTGTGAACTACGCTAACTTTTTTAAAATTAATCTCAGAGAAACAGTGATCGCGATGAGCGTTTAGTCGTAGTAATGTTCATAAAGTTAATATTACCTATATTAAATTAAAAAGTATAACTACGTAGGTATGTTTTCTTCTTATTTATTTTTTTTTTTTTTTCATAATCCTAGTTATGAACTTTAATTATGTCTATAGTTAAGCATAGGATCCTAAAATTAGAGCAACAATATTTTATTGCGTTTCCTTTATTTCGTCTAATATGTAAATATTGCCTTCTTCATTTGTCGGCAGTGTGACATCGGCTGTTCTATATGTAGGCTAAACTTTTATGCAATAAAAATTAATATTTTAAAAGGTTCAGAGCAGGGATGCAAACCGGAGCGAACCGAATAAAATGCTCTTCTGAAAGAGTAGAGGAAATTTTTAAGTGGATAAAACCGGTCTCAACCCTTTTCTAAAATAATAGAAATGTTTCGCTCTTAGCCAATCCGTTTCTTCTGGGTCAGAATCGATTCAGTTAGAGAAAACTGTTTTTGTTAAAAAAAGAAAAGGTTCGCTCTGGAGCGAATTTTTCTGAAACCGGTTTGAAGAACATTCGCTCGCTTCGGTTTGTACGCTGATTCAGAGATGTTAATTTTATCGACGTACTTGTTACTGATTTTTAATTCACATATTTTATAGAAACATTCACATTAATAAATTTTAGTTACAGATACATATTAACAAGGTTAAACTTTGAAGCTTTATTTATAATTTTAGGAGAGTCATAGATTATATGAAGGCAGCAGCATTACTAGAGAAGAAAGTGAATTAATTACGATGGCTACAGCTTTGCGGCATAATTTACCGGATAAAGGCTTGGAATCTGTTGTAAAACTTATCGATTGTCATTTGCCACATACTGTTTATAAATCCAAGTATAACTTTCTCAAATCATTTAAAAAAAACGACTGTATAGAAAATTACTATTGTCCTGACTGCCTAATGCTTTTAAATTTTGGCACCACGATTCCACTCACGGCAAAGTGTGAAAAATGTGATAAATTATATAAAAGAAAATTTTTAAAAGAAGATGGTCATTTTTTCATTTATATACCATTGGAAGAGCAGCTAAAAGAGATTTTCAATAGCAAACTGTTTTTGCATTTGAGAAAAGAATGCAAAGAGAGCGACGTCGTAAACGGTAGTGTATATAAAACATTAAGACTGAATCACGTTATAAGGGATGAAGATGTGACCATCCAGTGGAACACTGATGGAGTAAATCTGTGCAAAGCATCGAGAAAAAGCATGTGGCCATTGCAAGTAACAATCAATGAACTTCCTTACAGATTAAGAAAAAATAACGTTATATTATGCGGCTTGTGGTATAGTAAAACAAAACCAAAAATGAATCTCTTCCTGAAACCATTCGTAGATGAATTGATTAAATTAAATGACACCGGATTGGAATGCACAACGTACAATAACAACAAAATTATCAGTGTAAAGGTCCACACTTTATTTGCAAGTGTAGATTCAGTGGCTCGGCCTTTAATTCAGAATATGAAACAATTCAATGGTTCATACGGTTGTTCTTACTGTCTTCACCGTGGAAAACAAGTATCTGTTGGTAATGGAACAGCTCGTATATATGTTTACAAAAAAGAAGTTTCACGTACAGATGAAAAGCACATGCTTCATATAACAGAAGCTGAAAATCTTAGAAGGACTGTAAAAGGAGTCAAGGGAGTTTCTGTTATAGATCTCATACCTAATTTTAGTATAATCAATGCTTGTCCCCCTGATTATATGCATTCGTGCTTACAAGGCGTTGGGAAATTATTCGTAACAGAATGGTTCAATTCGAAAAGAAGCGAAGAGGAATACTACCTGGGATTAAAAATAGCTGAATTTAATGACAGATTACTCAAAATTAAACCACCGTCCGAGATCACAAGAACGCCACAAAAAATTGACAAATTTAGTTCTAATGATTGGAAAAATTTCGTCTTGTATTACTCTCTCCCATGTACTAAGGATTTATTACCGAAAAAGTATTTTAAACACTGGCATCTTTTTGTTTTTGGATTAAATACTTTTACAAAAGGCGTAATTTCAAAGCAAGAATATAAAGATGGTAAAAAGGCTTTTGAGAAATTTGTAGCGGAAGTTGAAGGATTATATGGTAAAGAATTTATGAAGTTCAATGTCCATTTGTTGACGCATATCCCTAAATTCATAAGATTTTTCGGAGCATTATGGGCATGGTCGGCTTTCCCATACGAGGGTTTCAATGGAATCATAAAGAAGCTATTCTACGGTACACAATGTATTCCTTACCAAATTTGTAAGTCTTATAACAGATTAAGAATAATAAGAAATGAGTCAGAAATTTTTGCAAAACCAGAATGCAATAAGCGAGCATTGAATTTATTCTTAACCTTGATGAATGATTGCAAAGTTAAAAATTGCATTGAGTACGGCAACAATTTAAGAGTATTTGGAAAGCCTTGTTCAATTCAATTATCAGTTGTTCAAAAATTTATAATAGAAGAAATGCTAGGATATGCTATACCAGAGAAATGTAATGTTTACCATCGATTTATTTACAATAACGTATTATATCATACCTCTAACTATAATCGGATGAAAAAAAGGAACAATAGCATTATTTTAACAACAAATGGCCAATGTATTTTTCTATCTCATTTAGTTGAGGTTCAATTTTCAGAATCAACGCTTTCAAAATTTATTATTATGGGAAAAAAAGTAAACAAACTGAGTCAGATACTTTGCAAGAACGAAATTTATAGTTCAGATGTTTATTCTTTGATTGCAGAAGAAACAAATACTATTGTTTGCTGTGATCACACTGCTATAGACAAAAAATGCATACAAATTGATTTAAAAAATGACACATTAGCAATTTTTCCCGTAGTTAACACTTTTGAAACTGATTAAAATAATAACAAATTTAAATTTCAGTCTTTCAAATAATCGCTTTAAGGCCATATATTCAAAATTATACTAAGTCAGGCCGTATATATATGACCGGCTCTTGAAGCGATCAGCGCTTCTAACACAAGACTGCTCACGCTCGACGAAAACTGTTGATCGAAGCCAGTCACCGCATAATTAGCATTATAATCATAATCAGACACGCTTTACAATCAAGCAAAACCTTGTCTATACCATACAGATACAAAGAGCATGTAGTATTTGTGCCATAGTAGTTTCAGGTAGATTTGTCGCAAAATATATTTATACAGCATCGTACCGTACTGTAGTTATACTGATAGAGTCTTTAATCTAAAAATTTTTGTTTTGTTTACGAGAAAAACGATTTTTTATCTTCACTGCTTCTCTTCAAATTTGCGCTTACTGCTACTTGCTATCTTTCGGACCTCTAACCTTCAAATTTGCGCTTACTGCTACTTGCTATCTTTCGGACCTTTGGCCTTTCAAGGCTTTCACTACGAATAAGTCATTTCGAAAAAACTAAGAAAAATTTTGTTGCAAAATGTGCACTAAGCCTGCGAAAGTACAAAAAAGTGACGGAGGTTTAAAATCATAGTACCATATCAAGTGCAAAGAGATCACCGTTAGAAACTTTTTATGCTTATACTGTTTATATATATACCACTATAGAAAGCATAGAAAATTTAAGAAATTACTTTTCATCCACGAAGAAGATAATTAAACTTTCCTTTATTCGTACTACAGCCGGTACAATGCATCTAAAGTCGCGCTTTACAATCGTGCAAATTTTCGACAGTATCATGTAGCTAAGAAGAAAAAAAACGTTGTTCTTCCTAGGTTAAAAACGCTTTTCTTATTATTCTAGCAATCACAATTATCAAGTCTACTTATTACTTATTGGCTAGCTATTAATTAGTGACAAACCACACATACTAATGGCATTGATACGTAGAGCTATCTTAATTCTTCGGTAGCATATTTTATTGCGTGTTAGTTTTCTATATCATATATCACAATCAATATTCAAATGATCTATCTCTAATCAAAACAATATTAAAAATATTTACTGGTCACAAAGTAATTCTGAAGTTTATCACAAAGTTTTACATCTTCTGAACATTTGTAAGAAGATTTTTATAGCATTTATCTCGACTCTTTTTGAAGAGTTAATATATGACTTCCTGTAATTGATTTTTCGTAATTACCTCGCATTTACAATATAGTTATTTATAATGATTACCTCATATTGGAAATAATGATTTTCTAAATAAAAATGCTATGCAAAAAATGTAATTAAAATTAAACAAGGTAGTTTTTTGAATATATTCAATATTTTACCAATGTAAAACTGTTTTATATTTTTATAATGTAAATTTTGCTTTTTAGTTACTTCAGTCATTAATGGTTTTTTCCAATGTTCTTTTTCCGTATATTTAGTGAAATTCGTTTTCTTTTAAAAATAAAATTAGACCTCTGATGGAACAAATGATAGAGCATATTGTACTGCCGTTGATACTCATAGAGTTTGCTGAACAGCAATCTGGAATCTACAAGATTATATACGAATAAGTGAGTATGCAATTATTCAGCATATATCATCATTATGATGAAAAAAAACATTTAATGACGTAATAATAATTTTAGGAATTTATTATTATTATTTGTCTGTTCATTTACATACACTAACAGTATACCGATCGCCAAAGAGCTAAAGTTGCTGTTTTTCATCAGTACTGCAAGCACAAATTCGAAAATTTATTAGCTATTGATGCGCGAGACTAGACTGGAATATTTTTACACTCACTTTAGCATTTTTGCTGTAGTCAATGCCTTTTTTGCTTGGAACAAATTTAGAAGAGTCAATTGCTATATGAATACCAACAAAAATTTGGTGGAGCTTCAATTCGAATGTATAGACATTTTCCGTTGTAATTTGTATAGATTCTTATTGATATTATTATAGATTTTTCCATTCCAACATCTTAAGGAGTAAAAAGCAAAATAAAATGATAAAAATCATGAAAATAAAATGATAAAAAAGTAAAAATCTGCAGATAGAAAAATCGAGTACGTGATTTTAAAATCCAGAAAAGTGCGATCAAACTATGGATCCAAATTATATAATTATTTACAAATTATTACTAAATATAATAGTGACTTTTGGAATAAAAAATTTTTATGAAATACTTCTCCCTTTTTAAAAATGAATTATTTTAATTAAGACTATTTTATTTTTTATTTTAGTCAATAATATATAAATATATATTTGCATACGAATTTAATTACTAGAATAGTTTACTAATATTAGATACAATTTCAAATGTACATACAAATTATAGACTAATTTATGATCTATTTTAGAACATATTTAATCATTATGTAAATTGTTAGATAGTACATATTAGTAAAAATTAAGGTCCCAATGGAAATAATAATTATGTTACTGTTGGTAACTGAGCTGGAATAATAATAACTATTTTAAGATAACCGCAAAAAAAATAGAATTTAATTAAAAATTTCACATAGATACAACTTAATGAAAAAAATTGAAAAAATAACAATATACGCGCAATATCCCACTTACATATACGAGAAGGATTTACAATGCGAAGAGGAGTCGCACAATTATGTGTCGCGCAGATTCATTGGTGTAGACGGCCGAGAGCCCGTACTTGCGTATACTTCGGTCGCATATATGTCTAGCCTACAGGCCTACTTTATAATTCAGTTATGTGCTCGAACAGTTTTTAGGTTGGCAGCTTGGCTCTGGTCTCGCCTCCTTGACTGATGGACCGAGGTCCCTCATCTTCTTTTTTATCTGGCTTAAGAAGCAGAGTAACTCTTTAGTGCATTTTGCGCGAGCAACGAATTGTCAGCTAATGTAAGATCGCGTCATTTCTCTCGTTCTGCCGCTCGTAATAGACCGAAAATGCTTGCGCGAGTCTTGAGCAACCTGTGTATGTCGAGTGTCTATCGCACGCGGCGTGATAATAATTCAAAATTAAATAATTATCGTTCATCACAGTAGAAAATATAAATAATGCACACAAATAGCGAAAGGATACTTGCTTCCCTGCAGAGAATGTAAAAGTTTCTACAGAAAAATCTTGCTCTTTTATGAATAGGAATCTGTCTTAAAATATGCAGAAAAATATCTTCCATTCTGTAAAAAATAAAGTATAAAAGTTTTTTTAAAACTTTTGTTTTACGTTTCAGTAAAAATAAAAAGAACGACCTATAGGAAAATACTTGATAATAGATACAAGCCTTTCTAAAAATACAAAAATGTACGCAAATCGCTCTTCTACCTTTTTTCTCTTCTATGTTTTTCTGTAGAAAATATAGAGGTTCCTGCAAAAAAATCTTCGTTTAAATAAGTAGAAGCTACCTTTTACATCTGCAGTTAAGTATCTTCTTAAATGCAGAAAGTGTAAAGTAAAACTTCTTAATCTCTAATATAAAAAAATAAATAAATCCCGACGAACACGATTCCGTTAATGAATTAGGTAATTTATGATTAATTTTTTTCTAGGGAAACGTTACTTAATAGTAGAAAAAATCTATAATCTTTGGGAAAACAGATTCCTCTGTCTCTATAACACTTCTTAGTTAAAATAAGCCCCCTCACTCGCTCATCCCTATAAGATAAGAGTAGTTACGCTTCCTCAAGGTACTTCGGTCGACAGAGTAATGTATAATAATAATAAGGCGAGCGTGTGGCACGAGATCAACGCCGAGCATGCGAGATTACTATACACACACACATACACAAGAACACGCACACAAACACAAGTACCGCGGATCGGTACGACGATGACGACACGGCACGGGCAGTCATGCTAAGCGAGAGATTGATTTTTTTGATTAAATAAATTCATTAAAGTCTTGGGGTTGAACCCCCTTTGGCCAAACAGAAAATACAAGTAGCAAATAACAATAAAAATACAAAAAAAAAAACAACAAAGGTAAATAATAAAAGTAATAAACAAACGTAAACTCAGCATAAAACAAAGCAATAAAAGCACTACACAAAGCAATCACTAGCACTAAATAGTAACAATGCCTTCTTACTGCACTCATTGAAGCCACTGGTTGGAATTCATCTCCTGGAGTTTGTTGGAGCAAATTAATTTGAATGCAGGCAATCCATAGATGGCAAATTCTGTTGCTGCGTATTGGTTTAAGAAGCTTGTTGCGGTCAACACAAACAAGTTCTTCCATGACTCAGTCCGTGCGGTGAACTCATAGAGGGCCCTGGGTAGCAGCCGAGAGGAGGCTCTGACGACTACTTCGCTAGAGAGAATTACAAATTTACTCGCCAAGTAGGCAGACGAAAAGTTGGCCAAAGTCTTAAAAGCCACGATGGCAATTAAATATTCTCGCCTAAGTCTCGGCAATATCCACCCAAGGCGGAGCCGATGTGGAGTTACATGCTCGCGCCCGCTGATGTTTCCGCTAACAAAGCGAACGTAAGCGTTCTGTGCTCGTTGGAGCGCCAGTTCCCTGGTATTGTCTAGATCGTTGTAAACTGCACAATACTAATCGAAAAGCAAGAAGATGAGAGTTTGGACAAGCTATTTTCTTAGGTCCAACGAGAGAGAATGTTCAATGCGTCTAGGAGACGCGAGGGCACCGTAGGTCCTATTTACAATGCTCTTGACGTGGGCGTGCCAGTCGAGCCGAGGAGTAAGCAGAATACCCAGACGTTTGAATCTCGCAATTCCCACCTTGAAGTCAGTCGGAAAGAAGGGCAGATGAATTTTCAAGTCATCGATGAAAAGCAGGACCTTTCAATAATGGAGCGTGTCAGTGATGTCATTGATGAAAATCGAGAAGAGAAGCGGGCCCAAGACACTTCCCTGTGGCCTGATTCTGTAAGCTTAGCGTAGCGTTATTTAAGGCGCTAAGTACAAAAATTGATTTCTGCACATGCGCAGCAGCGTTAAAAGGCAGAATAACGACAGCGTAAAGCTTACAGAATCTGGCCCCTGAGGAAGGCCAGCACAGGCAACCAAGACGATCGATTTTTCTGGGCATCGTTGACAGCCTCCGCTTGGCCCTGTAGATAAGAGTAGAACAAGCTTAGGATGACGGGAGAACAGCCAACGCGTCGGAGTTTAAGTAGTAAGAGGTCATACGGAATCAGATCGAAAGCCTTGCTGAAATCGAAGAAAACGGCGCATGTGTTCTTTCTCTCGTCGATTGCCAGCCTGATCATCAGTGAATCTCAGAAGCAAAGTGGTGCTGTGGACCTTCCGGAACCCCGACTGATATGGCTAAATGATGTCGTATTCCAGCAGGTAATCATGTAGCTGATTATAGACCAGCCACTCTAGTACTTTGCGAGCTCCGTCAGTTAAGCAATGGGCCTTGTGTCGCTTAAGTTAGACATAGTGTCCTTTTTAGCTGAAAGCGACATCGAAGCCTTCTTCCAGTAGCTAGAAACAAAGACTCCATTAGCCAGAGACTGATTGAAGATCAGCGAAATCTCGTCGACAAGCTCTGATGAGCAGAGCCTTAGCATGTCGCATGAGAGACCGTGAATGCCTGCCGACTTAGAGTTGGTGAACGACGGAGAGGGAGACAACAAGGGAGAAAGAGAGACGAAGAGAGAGAGAGAGAGAGAGAGAGAGCTCGACGGAGAGGAAGAGAGCAAGGGAGAAAGAGAGACGAAGAGAGAGAGAGCGAGAGAGAGCGCGACGGAGAGGGAGAGAGCAAGGCAGAGAGAGAGAGAGAGAGAGAGAGAGAGAGAGAGAGAGAGAGAGAGAGAGAGAGAGAGAGAGAGAGAGA
>UELX01005624.1:0-13113 GCA_900480035.1 Eupelmus urozonus | reverse complement strand
AACAATGATTGATTCTAGTAGTAAGATTCAAAAAGGTTGCAAAGGAGATGCAAGTGTTCTACATCCAACTTGTCTGACCTCAGTACCGGTTAGTATTTTACTATATAACAACATATTTTTTTATTCAGTATGTTTAAAGTGGTACTTTATGCATTTTAAAAATTTCATAAAAGCAATTTACAGATAATTATTAATTAATATCTAACACAAATACTTTCTTTTTTTTTTCATTTGAGAAAATTTACTTTTTACTATAATTGAAATAATAAATTAATCAAAATTATTATATATTTACAGCTTATCTTAGACCGAATTTCGAAAGGCATTAACGAAAAAGTGAAAAGGTCAGGACCATTTAGACATGCAATCTTCAATTTTGCATACCAATACAAATTGAAGTGGACCAAGCGAGGCTACGATACACCACTTTTTGACAAGTTTATTTTTGGGGCAGCAAAGCAAGTTTTAGGAGGTCGTGTAAGATTAATTCTTTCTGGTGGTGCTCCTCTTAGTCCGGAAACGCATATGCAAGTTAAGCTGTGCTTGTGTGTCACTGTGACTCAAGGTTATGGGTTAACTGAAACATGTTCCTGCGCTACTGTTATGGATAGTAAGTATTTTAATATCATTTTATTTTTAAAGATAACAAGGAGATATATACTGCCGTGTTAAGGAAAAACCTACGTAAGTCACTAGTGTAGTAACACGGTAGTATAGTACTGATACATTTTTTTTAATTTACTATTTACATAATTAGTAGCTCTTGGGTTTCGCATATTCTCCTTGTAAATAAAATTATACTTTTTTTCTCTCTGTGATATTAAATTCTAATAATAATTGTTACTCCTTTTATAGCTTATGATAGGAGCACTGGAAGAGTAGGTGCTCCTACAACTACCTGCGACATTGCTTTACAAAATTGGGAAGAAGCAGGATACAGAGTAACAGACTCTCCTTATCCTCGTGGCGAAATTATTATTGGAGGAGACAATATATCAGCTGGATATTACAAACTCCCTGATAAAACAAGTGAAGACTTCTTCTTTAAAGATGGAAAACAATGGTTTAAGACGGGCGATATTGGCGAGGTTCATCCAGATGGATGTATAAAAATTATTGGTTAGTCATAGAACTAATTAATTTATTAAAGCTCATTTTTTTAAAAAACATTTCATAGTAATAAACTTTAAGCGTATAATTCATTGATATACAATTTAATTTACAGACAGGAAGAAAGACTTGGTAAAACTCCAATTTGGTGAATACGTTTCATTAGGAAAAGTAGAATCTGAAATGAAAACGTGTCCTTTGGTAGAAAATATTTGTGTTTACGGGGATGCTAGAAAAAATTATACAGTAGCTTTAGTTGTACCAAATCATCATCATCTTGAAGATATTGCTTCAAGTCTTGGAATAACGCATTCATCAATTGAAGAATTATGTAACAATTCTAAAATAGAAAAATCAGTTCTGGGAGCATTAGTGGATCATTCGAAAAAATGTAAGTATTTTTATTTATACTTAAATTGTATGCTGTATTATTTATAGAAATAAGATAATGTTAAAAATTTATTATTTTAATATTTTAGTTAAAGAATTAAAAAGAAACAAATTATGTTTTAATTTATATTTAATTTAAAGAATTTCATACAAGTTGTTAAAATGTAATGTACTTTTATTTCATTTTTAGGTAATCTTCAGAAGTTTGAAATACCGGGAGCTGTGAAATTGGTTCCAGAAACGTGGTCTCCCGATATGGGACTTGTAACTGCTGCATTTAAATTAAAAAGAAAAGCAGTTCAAGATCGTTACCAGCATGAGATCAATCGCATGTATGCTTCGTGATGTTATCAAGAGAAGAGCACGAAAAAAAGCGCATAACAGAACTGAACAAGATTCATCTGAAATTTCCGTCAAAGAAGCTAATTTTGCAGAATGCGACCCATTAAACCTGCGGATTTACGTGGTTGTTACGAAAGCGATCCTTGATATTAACGCACAAATGGAGAAAGTCTTTCGTAATTAGATCGTGACTTCCGACCTGTAATACTGAGACTGTGAGAAATTGTAAAGGGTCAAATTAACCATGCAGCTTCCTCAGATTTAAGGAGCCTATCCTTCAAGAAAGTATTGAGCTCTGATAAGATAAAAATACATTTTTTACACCAAATACGTAAATTTAAATGAATGGCATATCTACGTTTCTTGAATCATGTTGAAGAAATGAGGTATGGTTATTTTGAATGAAATGTTAGAATAACAGTGTATGAATATCATGTAATGAAGAACAAATTACGGATTACTTAATTTGTATTATATATAAATATATGTATTAGATTAGCTACTGCATATTAAATGTATTATAAATTATCATATGTGGACCTATTTTGTGAAGTTTTAAAATGAAAATAATTGTTAAATATCATTTTTACATTAATTTGAATTTACAGATTTTTAATAAACTACTGAAATTACTTATCATTATACAAAAATAAAAATTAAAAATGATTGTCGGCATAATGAACAAAAATTATTCTTGTTAATAAAAGCTATGTATGTAATGTACAACTAAATGTGAGCAACTGTTTTCATTGTTGCAACATGATGTATAGGATAAAATGACTGTGTCATTTCAGTTTTTAGATTTTTAAATTTTAAATGATAATTTACAGTGTAAGAATTAAAAAAATCGCGCACATATACATGTATATTATAAACTGTCAAGAATATTTTCTTGAAAAGTATGACTGTGTGGCTGTAAATTATAAATTGCTTTAATTTTAGAAAAACGTTGAATTTTTTAATTATAATAATATTTTGAATATAATGTTACAGATTTATAGAATGGCCTACAATTGTAAACTTGAATGATTGTTTATGTGAAATGCCTGAAATAAACATTGTGAAAATAAAATTTTGTTGATTATTAATAAAGTTCTCCTTTTCAATTTTATTTCCCTTTATTGAATAACAATTAGAGTAAAATTACTTCATTAATAATATATTTGATTACATGATTGAATATCTAAACCTTAGAAAACATTAAATGAATATTTAAATGAACAGAATTGCATTTATTTTGGTTTTCCAAATTATTTACATATGACATAACTTTAATCTACGTAAATTTCTCTGCAAACTTATCGGCAAGGAACCCAATCTCGGAATTCTTCATTATAAGTTTTTTTTACTGAAAATGAAATAATAATGTAAACAAACTTATAATAATTGCTTATTAACTAATAATTAATTTAAAATAATAAATTTAGATAAAGTACCAGGTTCAGGAAAATCTTCTGGGTGTAATTTGATGTAGTGTCTCATAACTGCATCTCTTTCTGATTCTCTGTGTGTCTTTGCATCTTTCGTGACTTTAGCCACTACCAGACTGCAAACAAGAGCAATTCCATATCGTCTAATACCTAAACAGAGAATAAATATAATAGTATTTAATAATTTTAAAAGTAAAGTAACAAAATCTGTGTAGAAAGTCACTTAGAATAATTTTTACCATTATGTGAGAAAAAAATAGTAAAAATTAGGAAAACTATGGCATAGATGTCTGAAGACTTGTAACTTTATGTTACTTTTTGTACTTTAATGATATTTAGACTTTATCTTTTTTTGAAACATTCTCTTTATATTGTTACTTTTAATATAATTAATTTAATATTGAATCAAAAATATTATTTAAAATACAATATTTTAAAAATTAAAGCATGCTCAGTATGATCTTAATGTGTCTTTTTTTCTTCAAAGTAGCTATACTACTATAAATTGCAGATATTTTTATTTAAAGTAAACAAAATTAAATTAATCGAAAATTATTTAATTGATTATTATGAATAATCTTTATTTAAAGAATAATAATCAATTTCAAACAAATTTCAGTAATATCCGTTTAGCAGTAGCTTATAGCTTTACATCGTGTCAGACATTATGCGTTTATATAAAAACAAATTAAATTCCAATTTCAGAAAAAATAAAATAAAATATTAACATAAAAAAGTTTAGTTAAATGATTTTTCTAAAGTCACTTTTTTATAATACATATAATATTTATATGGAAATGTAAATATTTGATTGTCAAAGTTAAGCAAATAGCTCATCTCATGTAATTATTTAAATTTTATTTACAGTAAACGTTGCAACCTTGATGAACACTAATGTGATTTAAATAAAAAAATTTGTGTATTTGCCTAAAATTACTGAGAATCCGAGACGCCAATGTCATTCATCTTGTTGGGGTACCCAACAAACGTCTTTAAAGGGAATTGCATAACAAAGCTTCAAAATAAGGTTATGTCTCCATGAATTGTTTATTCAGGATTTGGAATTAAGGTTATAACATAATAGAATAATAAATAAAAGCAAATATTCCGAGAGAATAAATGAGTAATAAGGTTAAAAAAAATAGCACGGCACTTACTCGCATAGTAAGGTCTTCCTTGAAACCAATTGAGATAGCTTACACCTCCCAGGGCAACGAGGGGCGAGACAATGTAATGATAGTACTTGGAAATAAAATTTTCCTTGTAAATTGGATCAGGCGCGAGGAGATCCAGTGCCCATTTTATATCCGGATTATCACTTTCCGTGCTCATTTCGGATTGAAGAGACGGAAAATAGCGGTATGACTTCTCGCCACGACCGTGTGCACTTTGCGTAGGTACGACTTCACGAGCAGAAGGGTAGAAGAGGATGAAAGGAACGTCGCGGCAATTGCTGGCGGGTTTTCAACTTGCGATGTTCATGGAAACTAATCGTTATTGTTAAATTCACCTTTTTTAAACATAGTTAATTAATGATAATTAGTTTAATTATTTCTTTTTTGGACCATGGCGTTTTATCATTGCTTGGCAAACGTTTTTAAAACATTAGAAAATATACCGAAAAAAAGTAGGTCGATAATTGTAAAAGAAAGAAAAAAGAAAAAACGTTAAAAGTATAAAACTATATTTCACTTATCGTTACCAGTGCGTATTTAAAGTTTTTTAAACGTTGATAAATAGAATTTACAAGTATTTTATAAATATTTATCGTTTTTTTTAATGTTTATAATAAAACGTATACGCCCTATTAAGTCGCTGCTAATGTTAATTTTAAACATACTGTTAAAAAATTATTTAATTATAATATTCAACTAATATATTGTATGTGATTATGCCCGAACAGTACAGATAATATATGTTTTTTCAACGTTATATATGCGATGCAGTAAATATAATATTATAATAATGACGTTTATCACAAAACGTCGAAAATGTCCGCCTTTCTTTTTTCGACGTTAGCTATTCCCTGCATGTTTTATTTTAAAGAGTATACCTATAGCTGCAATAACATATAATAATAATAAAGAGAAAATAGAAAACGAAATTTCCGGAGTCACGCGCTGCTCGCAGTGTTGCCCAGCACTGCGCACTTCTAGGACAGCGCCGAACAGCGCCGCGCTGCGCAGGACTTGTGTACAATCTCCCAAGAGCAACAGTTGTGATCTATCTGTCCGAGAAAAAACACGTCTGCAATGATGATTCGTCTGTCTAAAATTCTTGGATTAGCTCCGAAAAACCTTAATAAAATTGCCGATCCGAATCTAAGGTTAGTATTCTTTAGTTAACAAAGATATTTTTAACAACTGTTAAGTGGAATTCTGATCAATATTATCTGTGTACATATGCAGACAGCTTCTTTATGCACTTTCACTTATGCATGTCATTGGACCATTCTAACGTCGCTACAAGCTAATAGTTGTTTTTCGATATAAATATAAAATTATATGATAATCACATCCTCGTTTACATGCACTTTTAATTGTACATTACATTGTTACAGTTACTTTGAAGAGTGCCAATAAAGTTTTCTTATTTACAAGCATAAATATTTAATTTTTAATTGACCGATTTGGCCGCGACTGATGAATGACTTGCACTTTCTGCTTTGATAAAATATATACATTAAGAATTATTATAATTCAAATTTTATGAATCACTTTTTTTTTTAGTTTAGGATAAATTATGTCAATGTTAAAATTTCAAATTACTCTATCATGACAAGTTAACAAATTTGTTTGACCTTTGAACATACATCGTCTGCATGGTTTTTGGACTTTGACCTATATCAGTGACATATATACCTATTTGTAGTGAATTGCTGATTTAACTGATAAGATATACTTTTAGTATTTGAAGTTGAGTTCAGCTTCATGATTAACTGTTTTATCAGTCTTTAGTATTAAAGATAAAAAAAACTACTTAATTTTAATTATGTGTTGATTAAAATAAACAATTTTTTTTAACATTAATTTGTAATATAAAATAATTTTAAAAATTATAGATGTCTTGCAACACAAGCAGCAGCAAAAGCAAAAGTAGAAAAATCAGAAGATTCAAAAAATGCAACAAAGGAATCACAATCATTTTCAATGAACATGTTTCGAGGTCAATTGCAAATTAATCAAGTATTTCCTTTTCCTGAACATTTGAATCAAGAGCAGGAAGAGACAGTGCAAATGTTAATTGATCCTATTGAAAAGTTTTTCAAGGTATAGAATTATATTAAAGATATTGCAATCTATATATCAGAAGCTTAAAGTAAGATATAATGTTATAAATTATAAAATATTTTCTAGGATATCAATGATCCTTTTAAAAATGATGAAAATGCTTCAATTGACAAAGAGACAATGAAGGCTATCTGGGACCTTGGAGTATTTGGTCTTCAAGTACCCCAGGAATTTGGTGGTCTTGGTCTAAACAATACTCAGTATACAAGACTAACAGAAATTGTTGGTGCAAATGATTTAGGGGTTTCGGTTACATTAGGTGCACATCAAGGTATTGGCTTTAAAGTAAGTATTAATAATTTCTTTTCTAATTCAAATTTTTTATTAATTCCATGGAAAAATAAAATTATATGAATCTATTATAGGGAATAATTTTGTTTGGAACTCCAGAACAAAAGGAAAAGTACCTTCCTAGAGTTTGCAATGGAAATGTGGCTGCTTTTTGTCTCACTGAACCTAGTGTTGGTTCAGATGCAAGTTCTGTTAAATGTAAAGCTGTAAAATCAACTGATGGTTCACACTATGTTCTTAATGGAAGTAAAATTTGGATTTCAAATGGAGGTATAGCTGAAATTATGACAGTTTTTGCACAAGTACCAGTCAAAGATCCTGTAACTGGTGAAACTAAGAATAAAATGACTGCATTTATTGTTGAGAGATCATTTGGAGGAGTAACTAGTGGACCGCCAGAAAGGAAAATGGGTATAAAGTGCAGTAATACAACGGAAGTATTTTTTGAAGATGTTAAAATTCCAGTAGAAAATGTATTGGGAGAAGAAGGACAAGGATTCAAGGTAGCTTTAATCAGAATTTAATAATGTAATGTTAAACTTTTAATTAGAATATTTAATACATTTTTTTACAGATTGCTATGCAAATTCTCAATAATGGAAGGTTTGCAATATCAGCAGCTCTTTCTGGAACAATGCAGCATTGTATAAAAAAAGCTACTGAACATGCTACACAACGAGTACAGTTTGGTCATACAATAAATAACTATGGAACTATACAAGAAAAATTAGCTCGTATGTCAATTTTACAGTATGTCACACAATCTCTAACATACATGATTTCTGGTAACATGGACAAAGGAAGCCAAGACTATCATTTAGAAGCTGCAATTTCAAAGGTTATTTCTTTATTTGATAATCAATTTGTTTGATATTTAATTTTTGAAAATTAGTAAATAGATAATGTGTTTAAAAATCTAGGTGTTTGCATCTGATTCAGCTTGGTGGGTCTGTGATGAAGCTATACAAATTCTTGGAGGAATGGGATTCATGAAAGCTACAGGTCTTGAAAGAGTACTACGAGATATTAGAATTTTTAGAATTTTTGAAGGGGCCAATGACGTTCTTCGATTATTCATTGCTTTAACTGGTATTCAGTATGCTGGAAGTCATTTAAAAGAATTACAGAGGGCTTTTAAAAATCCTACAGCTAATTTAGGTTTAATAGCTGAAGAAGTAACCAGAAGATCCACTCGTATTTTTGGCTTAGGCACACCAAACTTAGCTCCTCTAGTTCATCCAAGTCTTACAGATTCTGCTGCATTATGTGCCAAGGTAAAAATTACTTTAAGGGTCGGGATCAGTTAAAACTGAAAATTGAAAATAATAGATTTGTTAATGGAAAATTAATTTTTTTTATTCTTATTGTTAAAAAGAAAATTATTTATTATAAGTTGGTAGATTTTTAAGAAATTAAGCTTATTTAAATCTCAATTATATCTTTTATCTTCATTTTCCATAATATGTATTTAATTTTTAAAAAAAGGTCCTTCCTTTTTGAAAATATTTGGCACAGATGAATCAAATGAATTCTGAGTTAAAAATTATTTCGTTATATTTATCTACTATATTTTATATAAAAATTTACGAAACATAAGGTAATACCATAATATTTTGTAAATAAATGAATAGATTAAAAAACTTTCATAAGCATGTAACGCATCTATTTTTTAATTATATATATAAATTTGTAAGCGTTAAATTAACTGTAAAATTTGTATTACTTTGTTTATAGAGTATTGAGACGTTTGGTTCTACGATTGAATTCGTTCTTGTGAAATATGGTAAAGGAATTGTTAATGAACAATTTATACTAAACAGACTTGCACAAGCTGCCATAGATAATTATACAATGTCTGTTGTTTTAAGTCGTGCAAGTTTATCTGCCAAAAAAAATATTCCTAGTGCTGAGCAAGAACTTTTAATGACTAAAGTGTGGTGTGCAGAGGTATCTTAACTTTATTTATTTTTTTAACAATACATCGATTTACAAAAACGATTCTGAAGTACATAAATAATCTTCTTGTAGGCTTCCAGTCGAGTAGCTTATAATCTGAAAACTATTAGAGCTTCCAAAAACTTAGACGTTTTTACAAAATTAAGCAAAATCTCAAAGAACGTTTCTGACGCCGGTGGAATTGTACAAAAAACTCCAATTGGGTTCTGAAAACTATCACAACAAACATTTTATCTATCTGCAATAATGGACAATCATTATAGATATGTATTATTTCAAAATCGGTAAATTGATATTGCAGTATTATCAAATTTTTAGTAACGAATTATATTCTTGTAAAAAAGTAGAACTGTAAAATAGAATTATCTTGTAAAAAGTAGAATACGAACTTTATACGATATTTTTTAATGTTATTGAAGTGTCTTGAGGAAGAGAAAATATAAAATGTTATTTGAATTTAAGAAGCTAAAAATATTTACAAAAATTATTTAATTTTATTTAATTTTATGAAAGCAAAGGGCTGAATTTAAATTTTAAACTTGATCACAAATTAATATATAATTGAAAACAATCTAAAATTTTGAATTGTTTGAAGTAAAAATTTTTTTACTTCTATTGTGGAATGTTACAATTATAGAAAGTAAATTTGAAATTAAAGTAAGTTTCTGTAATTATATGTTAATATGATAAAGATAAACAATTGGAATTAGTTTTACTGTGTTATTTGATTATTGTTATAATTAACAGTTACCAAACTCATGTTGAAGTTTGTTTAAGTTTGTTAAAATTTAAGATTTTTATAATTTGAATATATATTTTGTTTTAAATGTAACTACTAAGCGAATAAATCTGTATCAAGATTTGAAAGCTAAATTAAAAAAAAGTGTAACTACATCAAAATATACTAATGTACTTTTATAAAATGCAATACTCAGAAATTATATATTTATTGTATATAGATTATGAAAAAAATAAAAAATTTCACAATTTGTAATTTTATATTTTCTTAACCAACCTTATTTATCCAAGAATAAACAATAGAAAGTTGTCAAGATCCTGTAAGTAATACTTGAATTAAAAATTTATCATTTCAAAAGTTCAAAGTCTTGAAATAGCAGCTAAAACACGTTCCATATTTATAAAATTTACGTAATAAATATAATAAATCATTACCTATCTTGATGATACCTTATATGTATAGAAAAGTCAGAGAAAAAGTAACAACTTAAATACGTGCATCAAATATGGTCTGCTCTATGCTTCTGTACACAGTATAAATAGGTATAGATCTACCAAAAATAATAATCATTTAAATAATTTTTTTATTAATAAAAAAATACAATACTTAGTAATATAAAGTTAGCCTAGTTAACTATGAATACTAAGGGCGTCATTTTGCACTTCATAAATTAGTTGTGTCTGTAAATTTGAAAGTTTATTTTTCAATGCAGCTACCCCCATCATAATTATGTTTTCTGGTTTTAAGGCTCCACTACTCTCAACATTAAAGAAATATTTGTCTGGTTTTGCTTCCCAGTTGAAAGGAGCTTCATCTAAAATAATTATATAAAAAATTAAATGCTTTTTTAACCAATTTATTAATAAATTTTTAATTGAGAAGTTTACTATTTTGATTATACTTACGTTGTTCCTCTTCCAATTCAGAGTATTCTGACTTTGGCCATTCATCAGGTTTAGGAAACAGAGTATGTCTCATTGAGTTATCTGGATCATATTCGAAACTTACTCCTGCTGTAGGATTCCATTTTGCATGTTCTTTTCCAAAGCCTTTTTTTGCATATGCTCTAAGTTTTAATTCTTGTCCTTTACGTAATTTAACAATTAAAATTTCTAAAATGAAGTAAAGAATTATATTATAATTCAACAAATTAGAATTGAATAAAAACCAATTATTTTACAAACCATCTGTTTCTCCATATTCGCTTGCTTCATCTTCACGATGCCTAGATGTTACTGGAACTACTCTGTGATCACTAGATTTCAAATCTGCCGTTGTGACATGTCTTGTTTGTTCATCTGAACATTTAACATCTAAAGTAAATTCTACCCAACATTCAGGACAAAAATCCATACACTGACAATCTCTGGTATACTGAATTCTATCAACAACCTATTCATAAAATAATAAATTTGATGAAATAAATTTTGTTCAATATTTTTGCAAATACACGACTAATATGATAGTATACCTCGTCACTTGTTAATGGAATCATACCAATTCTATGAGCTAAGAATTCATCACTAAGTACTGTTGAATTGGCTTCTATTTGTACCCAATCAATTGCCATTGTTGGCGTTTCTGCTATAAATACTCTTCTTAAACTATTTGCTACGCTGTAATGAAAAGATTAAAATACTTGGTAGTAATAAGTTTTATTTGTTATATACTTTTATAAATTTAACGTATTTTTATAATTGTTAATGAATAAAGATAACCTAAGTTCGGTATCCTCGACTTGAAACTTAATATTTTCTTCTGTAAGTTCAGAAATGTGCACTGTAGGTTGATTGGCGTACGGCATTGTGTTATCTTTTTTATAAATAAACTATTTACAAAAATTGAAGAATAGTTTTTAAACTTTTTAAACTTAAAATAAAAATACCGCAAACTTCCTCATATGTTTACTTTTTATACACAGCCACTGAGCCACTGAATAAAGTCCCTATAAAGCTTTTTCTAAATGTGAAGATGGCGCTACTGACTAGACTAGTCTATAGTGGCCTAGTATAGTATAGTGCGTCCAGAGACAGTGTGGCAGAAGTGTCCGCCATTTATAGGAGGACACAATACATATATATATATACATATATATATATAAGTATGTCTGTACATATAATATATAGATATATGCATTATTTTCTCCTATAAATGGCGAAACCAATCAGCGAAAGGTAGATGCTTCTAACACTATTTCTAGACGCTGGTAGCTGAAAGAGATAGCAATATATACAATCCCAATATTCCTAATGTGCTATAGACAAAGATAGGTAATAGTCGCAGTTATATTCGGAGTAGTATAGCTGAATATATTGTATAGAGTATCAAGCCCAATGGCAAGAGCTTGCTTGCTTTTTTACCAGACAGTGGTTGACTGGTTGGAAAGTGCCAAATTTTTTAAAATTATTTATTTATTTAATTTAATAAAACCAATATTAATAGTATTGTTATATGTGATAGAAATCTATATTAAAATAACTATATTTAATAAAGAAGAATATTTGTATTGAAGAAAGTTTTCCTGCATGTTATCATTAGAATAGCTATTATTTGCTACTACTTTTTATTATTTAGCAAACATTTAAAATTTTAAAATAAGTTTTAACCCTTATATTACTCCGAGAAAGTGATTTAACATAAAAAAAGAAAAAAAAATCAGAACAAAGGGAAGGCTAAATAAAAGTTCATTCAAGCTTGAAATTACTTTTTTGATACTTTGTGCGCAAAGCTCGATTTTGCGCACGCTCGAACAAAACAGCCTATGCTAAATCTGGTTTTGCGCACATCAAAAAATTATTGACACACGTGAAAAAATTGACTTTTATTTTTACGAAGCTTGGTTTGGGGTACGATTTTATAATGCAGTGTACACAAAATCGAAACTTATACGCGGAATCGCAAGAAAATAAAAATTGTTTCAAATAATTATTGAAAAAAAAATCTGAATCTAGAAATTTAAAAATTTTGAACCGCGGAAATTATTTGGACTTACTTAAAGATGTACTAAAAATTGTATATTTTAATGCTTCAATATTAATTATATTAATATTGTACACTTTACTTAAATAATCATTTTATTTATACATAATATTATTCATTAAATGAAGCTTATACAGATTCCTGTATAATAATAGCATTTGATGATAGCGTGTTCGAGATTACGCGTTACTTGTATTTATATATATATGAGCAAATCCACAAAAAAATCTCTTTAGCGGTTCCAAAAACTTCAAAGAAAAAAAATTTTACCTACATTAGGGCGATTGTTTTTTTCTTGTTCTATGGATCATATAATGGACGAAAAAAATACTCTACACACGATTTTTAAGAACTTATTTTTTTTATGAACAAATTAAGATTTTAATCAAAACGGTAAAAGTGCGTTTTTTCGTTATTTTGCGACTAACAAAATTTCGTCTCAAATCTCTTCAAGTTAACATTTTTCGACGCGCCAAAAAGCATTTTAAAGTATGAAATAAGCGCTTTAAAATGAGCTAATATAAGTTGAAAAATATTAATTTGAAGAGCTACGGCAGCGATTTGAAAAAATGATAATATTCGAGAA
>UELX01005623.1:0-13113 GCA_900480035.1 Eupelmus urozonus | reverse complement strand
AAAAAATAGAAAATTATTGAAAAAATCAAATAAGTGGCCACAGTTAAGGTGGGAATAAAGTACTATATGCACCTCGACAGTAAAGTCAATTATTCCCTTGGGTAATTACTGCCTTCGCTTCGCTCGGGCAGCAAAACACCCTCGGGAATAATATACGACTTTAGTCCCTTAGTACATAATGTACTATTATCTCTCGAGCAACGAATATATACAATTATTTCGCACGACGTGCGTAAAGCATGTTTTAGCACACACATTTTTTTTCAAGCGGGCGGAAAACAATTTTTTCAGCCCTCTGTGCGCAAAATTCGATTTTTTATGCTTGTTAAATAGCACATTCCCGCCCTAGGGCACAAAATTAACACGTGCGCTACGTTCGGGCGCACACACGGCCGAAATCTTCTTTCTTGCGCCCTTGGTACGCAATGTACTATTATCTCAAAATTTATTTGTATTTCAAAATTAAATATGTATAAGCGTATATCGAAAATCAAGATGAATAACATAATTTAAAATCATTTAAAAATATTCCAATTTATGATAAATAAATTTATTTTTATTCTCTATTTACCTGTCAAACCAAATTTATCGACTCAGAAAATAAGTCAAAAAAATTGAGTTGGAAATAAAACATTATACACCTCTAGAGTAAAATCGATTATTCTTCTTCTGATTACTGCGCTTGCCACGTTTAGCAGCGAACCCACAGGCGGAAATAATCTATGACGTTACTCCCTCGGTTCTTAATGAACTATTATTATTTATTTATTATACGAATTTATTTATTATTATTTATTTATGTTGCTCCAAGAAATAATATGGCACATCATGCCAGCTTTTCATTAAAAAATGCATTATAGCCAATTTTCAGTTTTTAACTTATCCGGTAAATTAAGATATAACTAAATATGTGTTTTTTCAAAGAGGGAAAAAATATTTATATATTATATCTTTTTATTAATTTTGACTTTTTATAACTTTAAATTTCTTGCTAGCTTGTCGACTTTTGATGAGTATAGTCTTCTATTAAATTAGTATTACATTGTACGTTTGTTTTGAAAAAGACTCGAATACATGAACACACGCACCTTTCTATTTGCACAGGCAGTCGCGCTTTAATTTGCAGTAATGGTGTGTGCCTGCCATTTTCGCGTGATGAACGAAAAATTAAAAGCTCCCTGAACTCGCTCTATTTCGCTTTTACGCAGCTTACCACCAGCCAAATGGTTTCGAATTGTTAAAGCAAAATCTTATAAAGGTAGAGTTTTCAGCACTGGACTGGTGAATGTTAGTTCTTTGAGTAGATATTGAAGTAAATAGTCTTGTAAATCTGAATTAAGTACAATTTTTTAGTTTGATGTAAATAATATATATTTTTATTTTGATTTTATTTATTCTAGTACATTACGCATCTAGGGAGGTAAAGAACTGGCGAATCCACAGCACATGTAAATTACCACCCGTGCCGAAGGCGAAGATAGCAAACATGTGCTATGAGGTTGCCATTTAAAATTACCAACTTTCCGTTTGAGGTTAGGACGAGAAGTTTGTACTTTCGGACCACTATTACAAAAATCATATTCTATCTACTTTGATGATCAATTATGAACTATCAAAAATTAGACGTAGGCGTGTCCATGTATAGCAGAAACTTTTCTACGAAGTCAAAAACGACAGAGGTAAATGGAGAAACTCTGACGAGACTCAAACGCACTCCTGTCATGCCTTACTCTTGTTGGGTGTGCCTATACGATCTCAGGTAAACGGTGACCAGCTGACCTGCGTAAGGTGGACGTCGTCTGACCGTGCATATGATGAAACATCTGGTATCTAAACCATGATTATCGCAGAGATAAAGAAGTGAAGTGTTGACACGATATGCTTACGAAACGGATTCGCCGATGACAAACCCGAAACGTAACGCTCTCCCGACTCTACCACGAGCTAGTTTTGTGGAAAGAAAAACACTTGCGTTTTTTATTTCCTCTTTACCCAGCTTATACCGCCGATTATCTGCACTCGCAACAACGTATATGTAAAATTTCCTTTATGTTCCCTTTATTTGAAATAAGTGTTGAAGTTTTTTAACATCGTCCTTTTGTTAATTTTATTTTTAAATTTTATAAAAATTTTCGTTCAACTTTATCTTCAATGTTTTTTATTTAAAATTTTCTTTTTCCGATTCCGCAAACTTGAATATTGAGTATTGACTCTGTTTGAAATGTAAATTAGTTTATTGAAACGTTATTATTAGCAGAAATTATTTCTGCTAGTGTACGCTAAAATACAATAAGATCACAACGAAGACGCTACTATGGACTAAAATTACATAACTTGGAGAAAAGATATGTATGGTTGTATCTGAATATAATAATAATAATAATATTTACACTAAATTATTTTTTTATTAAGTAAATAATTAATTGTATCCAACATAATTACAGATACATTATATGCATAGGTACAAGAATGAGCCTCGTTCTCGTTGCTCACGTGATTAAATGCGAAATTCGCTTGAGTTCTTCTCTCTCTTTTATCTCCCCTCCCCCTCTCTCTATCTCTCTCTCTCTCTCTCTCTTGTATCGTGCTTAATCTCTATCTGCAGCCTGGCCTATCTTTTCGACCTTCGTGCAATGCTGATGCTCACTGGCGTGAGAACGGGTTCACGCTTTGCCGATATTGCCTCTTTTCGAAGAGAGCACAAGCATTACACTCCTCACATTCTTCGCTTTTTCTATCCTTTTTCTGCGAGGCTGCCTATTCGCTCGTTTTAGTTATTCTTAAATCTTGGCAACGGTCTTCTGTGCGCGCTTGCGCGTTTGTTTGAAGCTAATTGAAAAAAACGCTCTCAGCTCTCTTGAGTTTTATTATCTTAAGAGAATTAGCCATATATTTAAAAAGCTATTACCTGCAACAACTACCGTTTCTTTTGCACTTGTATATACTTGAAGCGAAACAGATGAATCGATTGCACTCGTGCGCAACAGTATACGAAGAAGTGAAAAAACTTTACAGCTGAATGATTAATAAAAGTTTCTTGCTATTACTACTACAGTCAATATATTGCTGAGTTCCTTGTTTAATCAATTATTTTATTGAGAGGAATGGATCGTAGTTAAAATTGAATTACACGAGACAGTTAAATTAGCTTAAGACAATAAATGTTTATTTCTTCTTTTATTATCTTTGGTACAATTTTAGCAATATTAATCGACTAATGGTCAGTTTTACTATTCTAGTTTTAAAAAGTAGTTATAAGAGGGATAATTTTTTTTAATTATTTTAAAAAGTGAATAATTTATTACTGAGAAAAAACTGTGAAGGAGTATTAAAAAAGGACATTTTAATCGAATTTTTCTAACATTTCCAGAATAATCCGAAAATTATAAAATTTTTCTGAACTGTCATACTTATGTGCTTGGAATGGGGTCCGCTTACAAACTTTGACTAAAAATTTTGCACAGAGATAGGATGAAGCCTTACAACGAGCTTCTTAAAAGTTTACTTAGAATTACTCAATTTTTTAGATTTATATTTAAAAATAAAAATATTTTCAGAACAGCTTTATAGAAAAAAAAAACTATTTCTAGATAATTACTAAGCAATTTTCCATTTAACGAGCGATAAACTTTCCAACTTCTCGCTGAATAATAGTTCCCGCCCTGAAAATTCGCCAGAGCTCACAGACACAGAGAGAGATATTCTTTTCTCGGCTCTTCCCACGTCCTACGTAGTATATACCGCTTTCCGCGAACTTCCTTCTGACAGGACGGCCTACTCCATACCTATATACGTGCGCGAGATAGGCGCTGCGAGAGTAAAAGAGAGGGAGAGAGTGAGGTGGGGGAGGAGTGCAGAGGTACTCCCTCTGCTTCTGACGCGTGATGATTCATCGTCCCTCGTGCCATTTGTCTCAATGCAGGCTCATTCCCGCCGCCTCGTCTCGAGAGACGCCAATTCCAATCGGAGCGATATCCTTTGAAGCCCCGCGAGAGCCACGAACCACGCTGGCTCACGTCAGCCGCGTATATAGTCGGCGCGTCGTCGCGTAAAATTCGTTTAGGAAGTGCGAACCCGAAACACCGTTGCCGTTGATTCTATTAACGATTAGTTGATAATCGATGCAACTGCGATGCATCATTTTGTTCATTGATTACTGTCTGGGCTGAGTTGGGTCAGCTGATGAACATAATTTGCTAGTAGGGAGTCCAATTAAATCTTCAGCTTCGGAATTTCGATAATAATTCTAAACTGGTGTGATGTGCTTGTTAAATTTATTAACAATATTCATAATATTTAAAGTAAATTCTTTTTTTTTTAATCTTTTATTTTAATTTAACTATTAATCATTGTATTCAGTCTAAAATTAAGGCACAAGTTTATTTATTTGAATAGCTAATAATAGTTTAAACTATTAAAAAATCAATTAAACAATATTAATAACAATAGTTTCTCTAATGCAACAATAAAGACAATTAAACTGAAAAAGTCATCGTCATGTTCCAAGTGCTAAGTGTCATTAAATCATTATAAATTCATAAAAGGAGTCATAAAAAATTGATCTGGGCTAGGCTTAAAACTAAATTAAATCCACACTTATGTCACGCCTATCCATGATATAATAGACCATTATTACACCGTACTTATCGCTCTCACTAACTACATGGTACAAAAATGGACTGCTTATGACATGGATTGGCGTGACAGTCGATTTATGCTAGACAATGCTATAAAATATCGTACAATATTTGTGTAATAAGTAGTAGTTCATAACACGAAATTTAATAATAATGCACGTAAGAATAATGATACACGTCATGCCGTAAAGTGCTACTTAGGCCACTTGTACTGTAATATACTATCATAAGGACTTAAAGAATTCATGACATTTTCTAATGCTAACTTATTTCGTTTTCTGATGCTGCTATGAATTTTAAAATTTTTCCATTCAGCTAACGATCTGTAATATGCATAAAAATAATAATAATGCAACGAAAAGTAACGGAATTGTTGAGAAATTAAACAAACATTCACTATACGAAGTCTAAGACCTTTGAGTAAGGCTTTGATTGAATAAATCACATTTTGAAGAAATACTCAGAGTCTAATTCGCAAATTATTCCTTTAGATAACAAATAAGTTACTTATATAATTTTGTAAATTCTTATAGTAGCTAGCTATTTAATCAACCATTGAAGAAAGCTAAAGCTATTATACTAGTATGAATCTAATTTTGCATAAATAAATCACACTTATCAGTATCAACTAGTGTATACCAGAGTAATAAATTGATCTGGAGCAAAGCGAGAATTCATGGCGTCTGCGGTAGAGATTGGCCATTGTTAACCTGATTAGTCTAGGTCAACTGATAGTCCGGATCGATTTCAAGATAAAACGCCTGCAGTCCTTCATTCCAATTAATTATTTAGTATTATTGACAACTTAATATCTTAATTTAACTTTACAGAAAAATAA
The DNA here is from genome assembly GCA_900480035.1 of Eupelmus urozonus. Lineage (NCBI taxonomy): Eukaryota > Metazoa > Arthropoda > Insecta > Hymenoptera > Eupelmidae > Eupelmus > Eupelmus urozonus. The sequence continues at coordinate 7,638 of UELX01005623.1, read as the reverse complement.
TATTGAAATGTGAGATGCAAAAATATTTTGATTATTTAAAATAGAGTGGAATATTGTCTGAAAAATAAGAAATAAAACTCCAATTATTGCAATGGCTATGATACAGATGTTGTAGTTTATATTATTTGATTTCATTTTAGATGAAATTATCGGTTATCAATTAAAATTATTCAGTTAAAGTTTGTCTTCAATGAACCAAGTTGTTAATATCTTTATTAATACGTAAAATCTTCAATTTTCTTTTTAAAGACTAGAATCAAAGTTAAAGCAAAACAAATTAAACGCCCACTTTAAAATAGTACTACTTAAAATATAATTAGTTCTTGGTTAAAGTAGATTAGAGATAAGCGAATAGCTCAGACGACTCAGAACTGATAGTAGATGTAATTTACTGCATCTTACTGCAGATCCACAAAATACTGAAAATTAAAATTTCATTGGAGAATATCGTGGCAGACAAACGCACTCTCTGTTCTCAAGGTGCACACTTCTATAACTCGAAATTGTCCTTATCCAGAAACCTATCTCTGTTGTTTTAAGGGAGTAGTGAATAGACGCAAGCTGAACCTGGACTAACATGTTCTATTATCTCCAACCTTAATGTTTCTTGAATGTCACTTAACTTATTTTAGTGTTCAATGTTAGTGTTTTTTTCCTTTAGTACCTATTGTCTGTAAACCGGTCCTAGCTTATTTTATTCATTTTAAATTCGGAAATATGGCTATATTTAATGCATGAATGTGCTAGAGAAACTGTGGGGCTGAAGCGAATGTGATCTCCGAGCACCTATCAGTAATATCATTCACAGAGCTATACCAACCATTAATAGAATTATTTCAACCTGACTAGGCCCAGGATTATTTCTGACTGATTTACTAATCAACTTGGATTTTTATTCTTTTATTATTAATTTTACAGTGGACTTATGTTTGTTTGTAATTAGTTATTAGAATGTATCCATTAATGGTAGTATTATGCAAAATATTTATGAAAACTTGTTTTTGTAGCTGTAAACAAAATGACTTTATTTACTTTATTAACTGTGATATCAATCATATACATACTATACATTATTTTTTCAACTATGATATAATTATAAAGTTTATAGTTAATTGTCCAATAGTAAGTGCTATTAATTTATCTATTTATCATGAGATAAATAGATAAAGTTTTTTATTGCACAACTAAATTAAAATTCAAAAACAAATTCAGTCTTAACAAATTTACACCGGTTATAATGCATAAATAATTATAGTAACGATAGTAACAATTAAAACAAAACAGAAATATTTGATTAGTTAAATATACTCGTAAATAAATAAGTCAAATAGTATTATAATAAAATTTACTCAACATTTTTTATAAAAGTTTTTCCTAAAATTTGCAACTCTGAGAGTACATAATGCTTTTAACCATCTTTAAAAAAGAAATAATTTCTCCATTTGACCTTGATTTTAACAGATAAACAAGTAAGATACTAACATATACTAATTCTTCACCGCATTCAGTTGACCGTTTATTTTTAAACAGTCTATTGGTCTCCTCAATAAACCGACAAAAAATTAAATACACAAAACAAACGCGACCCAATTCCTCAAGCTTCCAAAGCGACCCAACTAACCCAAGTCAAATTCCAAGATACCCAGCACCTGCGGACTCCATCCGAGCCCCAAACAACATACACCGACGACGAGCGCACCGGCTCCACTTCAATCCTCTTCCATTAGTCATTCGGGTGCTCAGCTACTGCCGCGCGGGTATAACCGCGCTCGTCCATCCAGACTAAATCATTTAAACAAAAGCGCGCGCCCAACAAACCAAAATAAATGGCACGGGTAATGTATTCAGTGCAAGGCCTTTCTCTGTCTCTCCGCGAATGATTATTCGCGCGCTCGCGGATCCGCGGCGAGAGGGGCGCGGCAAGCCGCAAAACCGCGCTGTCCGTCTGTCCGTGTGTGTATATCTCCTCTGTCTGCCAATTCTATCGGGCCCGCACGTTTGATCTTGTTAGCTCGGTTGCTGGCTCGCGACGACAATCGAGTTACGCACTCGGCCCTGCGGCGATTCTTCTTTAATGCGCTGCCGTATATACGTAAATGCGCAACGCGGGCTTTTGTTGCGCAGTGCTCGCTGCCCGCTGCTGTGGCTGCTATTTTATTTAGGCATGTCTGTCGGTTTGCCAGGGCACGCTGCATGCTCGGCCGGCGGGCCTTCATCGTGAATTGTGAATTCTAAACAGTTGGTATAGCAGAATCGTGTAGAGGTGTCAATTTTAGAACGATTGATAAAGGAGACGAATGGGCTTGGAGATCGAATTGTTGCTTTTGTTGAATTTTTGGGGAATTGGTTTTTGTAAATAATAAAATTTTTAAATTTTTTCAAGTGCTGGTTTATTTACAAGGATAAATATACTAATTTGTATTATTTATAAGCTAGTATATTTAGATGTACTTTTGATACTTTACGTTTGCTTAATGTACTGGATTTATACAGAACAATAAGTTTTGTGGTAATTAAACGAGTTTAAAAGCTATTTCAAACATTTTCTAGAGGTTATACGTATTAAAACGCGGTAACAAATTTTAAACCTATTTAAACTCGGAGACTAAATATTTGAAAAGTTATTTTCTAATTTCGTCATCTCTAGTAAAACGAATGTTATTAACAAATTTGCTGTTTCTGATTTTGAATAACACTGAAGCAATTAAAGTTCTATATTAAAAGTATTAACTAATATTTTATTTAAACATTTCTACTAACTAGATCATAAATTACTGATAATCTAAATCACGTGCAAGAGAATACAACATGTGAAACTAATGTATTTGTATGTTATACATTAAATAATAGGCCAACAGTTTACTGAATTGTTTTATGTTAAGCAGTTAAACTGCATTAAACCCTTATAGATTTATCTAAGAAACTGAAATTATAAGCATAATAAAAAATTTATTAGATCTAACAAATTAATTATTCCCGTATAAACAATTTTCTGATTATCATGAATATACAACTCGCAATCCTTACAAGCTTCGATCATCTTGACGAAAGATGAAGTCCATTCTAAGACGTCGGGAGGTGGGGAGGGGGTAAAGAGGGTTCGTGGAGAGGGAAGGCCACACGACGCGCCGCTTATCGACGCAGGGGGATTCCGAGATATGTAATCTTCCCGTTAACGAGGCGAGGATGTCGGCGCGGGGGGAGATAATGATAATGGTGATCACTTGAGATTTACGACAATCGGACTCCCACCGCACGCGCCGCCGTCGACCGTATCGACGTCGCCGGGGATAAGGTCAATCATAACTTCATTAATTTGTAGAGACATCAGAGGATTAGTCTTAAGGGTGAGAGCGTCTTGATAACCAAGCTCGTCAAAATTAAGAAGCTTTCTCTGCGGAACAAGCGGTGGAATAGTGTCAATACAATAATAATAATAATTGTGTATGACATTTACTGGTTTGAGATAAGCTTGACTTATTGATTAATATATAAAATGGTTTTAAAGATATATTATGGAGATTTTAGTGTAAATATTGAAAATATATTAAAAATTTAGTTTGTGTGTAATATTGTGTAATTTCTTAATAAAACAAAAATAATACAAAAAGATATGTAAATAAAATACTTGTTTCATTTAAAATTTACACAGAATATATATATTTCTTACACAATATTTGTATAGTTTCTAATCGTATGAAACTGTCCCATTTTCAATTAGAACCTTGACATCGAATACTCAACTTTTTGAAAGTATGTCCTTAGATTTCTTAGATATTCTTTACGTTCTTTATCGACAATATTTTAAGTAGAGTAGCCATACGTTTAGTCGAACGTGTTTAAATAGTGCATTAGTAGTATATAAGTCTGTTTAAAAATTAATAAAAATTAATATTTCTCAGTCAAAATAAGCTGCATGTAATGATTACAATTCTTTTTTAGTTATTGTTAAATATTTATGAAAAAATCATTTAATTAAATAGTAATAAATCAATCCTTCATCAGAAGAAAAATATAAAGAATTTATCAATGAGAGGTCAAGGAAAAGAAATCATGACTCTATCATAAAGGGGAATATTTAATCCATCTCGTAATTTGCCGTAAGTTATCGCGCGAAACCCCTTGAATATAAATTTTCTGTGGAGGCTTACCAGCCGTTCCCGAAAAATCTCGCTAGCAACAGGGTCAGACGTATACGTAAGAGCGAGAAACGCAAAAAAGGCAACGAGACGTCGACGGCGCCGAAACTTGCTGCTTTCCCTTTTTTACTTCCTCTCTCTCCTTCTCTCTCTCTCTCTCTCTCTCTCTCTCTCTCTCTCTCTCTCACTCTCACTCATGGTGCGATTTATTCCGCAGAGAGAGGACGAATGTTGAAAACCGAGGGCGACGCCTAATAATATAAGCTGTAGATAAATGAGCGCGAGCGCACGCACACGTATACAAACCGAGCTGGATTTCGGAGCGGGAAAGTACTGGAGGATGAAAGTAAAAAAGAAGAGCGCAATGGTGAAAGGCTGAAAAACTTGCGAATTTAAAGCGAGGCTGCAGTAAAAGCGAAAGCCTTCGGCAAAATCGACTGATTGGTCGTGCAAGAAAATAGCAAAAGAACATTTGTAATTGAATAAGATTTTAAATTTATTATAATTTGTTCAAACTTAATGCGGTTTGAAAAGGTTATTGTCAGATCTATTTTTATAAATAAATAAATTTTAAGTAATAACTATTAGTAAATAAGCTACATGAATATAAATAAAGTTCATTAATAGAAACGCGGCACCTATTTATTATTGAAACAGTTCTTAGAAAAATAATCATGTTGAAAGTAAGCAACATCTAGATACAAAGCATGGAAGTAGAGGACGTCACAAAGAGCACAGAAGAAAAAGGCGCAATATATACCGATTAAAAGAGTAAGCGGAGGAGTTAGTAAAACAGACAGCGAAACGAAGTGCGCGGACGCGCGCGTGTGTGTGTACTCTTGCGATAGGGAGCAAAAAGGAGACGACGCGGAAAGAGGTTTGTAGAAGACTAAAGAGATGCGAGAGGGCGTCCACGCGGAGGACAGTCCTTAAAAGTTCTGAGAGGAGCTGCCTCTCTCTTTCTTTTTCTCTCTCTCCGTCTCTCCCCCTCTCTTTTTCTCTCCGTCCCCTTTTCCACACCAGTAGAGCTCCAGCGACAGAGAGTTGTTATCTAATTTTACTCTCAACGCTTCTTCGATTTATTCGCCAACTTCTGGACGCATTACAATATGCTGCCTAACGGGAGAGCAAGTAATGCTCTCTCGCTTCTTCCCTTCTCTCTCTCACTCACTCACTTTTGCCTTTCGATCCTCGACTTTTTCTTTCTCTTCGCGCGTGTTCTTTCTCTTTCTCCGCCGTGTGCGCCGTCTATTTGTCTGTCATCGTTCCTCGATATCCTCCTCCGGCGACTTCTCCACTTTAATTTCTCTCTCCTACTACTGGCAGACTCCCAACGCATTGCACATCTCTGCATAACCCTCCTCTCACTCTCTTCACGTTCTAAAGCTATATATACATCGGTGGCTTCTACTCCGGCTGGCTTACTCGAGCGGATGTTCGTACTCGTGATTTTTTTACCTCTTAGCTGTACATCCTTAAATTCTTGCTTGAGATGTGCAAATTTACGATAGTTCGAAGAAATGGATTTGATTAATTGAAAGTCGTTGGTTTTTCGGTTGAATAATCATTTAATTTTTTGTAAGCATGGAAGTAAATATTTTATGATAAAATGATTTATTTCTATTTTTCGTAAAGCTTAATTGATGAGCCGTATTTTAAAGTAATGTAGTATAAGCACTTATTCCTGACCTCTGGACTAGTCATAAATAAGAAAATAATCATAAGAAAGTATTATTAAATATCGAATATGTACATTAAATTTTAACATAATTACGAATACTTGTTTGTGTACGTTTCGTTTCGCATAGCATCTTTTCATTAATTATAAGACTCTGAATCACATTTCAAATGTTTACCTAAAAATAATTTGAACTTGAGTTAATAAATATTAAATCACGTAACAACTATTTAATTATTATTGTCGATTGTTGTCGTTAACCTTTTAATTTTTACATTTTAAAATAAATTTAAAAAAAGTCAAAACATTACATTAAAATCTTACCTTCAAACTACCATTTCATTGCTTTAACGACAATGAATCTCTCTAGGTAGATTGTACGTACACGCGCGAGGACAATCGTTAAAATAAATCGGCAATCGAGTCGGTAGCAAGGACGATTGATAGTAAAAAGGGGCCACTATTGGTCCGCCGTATGCGAGCGGCCATCTATCTCCGCCAAACGGCACCTAGGGTCCGAGCGCTTCAGGCAAATGTTTTCCAATCTGTTCGCCGGCATCCACTCTACAAAGAAAATGGCCGATGTGTTTACGTGGCTTGCATGTGCAGCATGCAGGGGTCTTCTGTCTTGCTACTCTCGCTTGGCGCGTGTTTGGTCTCTTTGGCCCTTCGTCGCCCGTCGCGAGGGGCACGGTTTAGTCGTGTGTGTGTGTGTGTGTGTGTGTGTGTGCCCGCGTGCTTCGCTTGTAAACTATTTTAATTACGCCGCCGGGACGGAGCTTTTGTTTCTCTCTGTCCTTTCGTCTATCGCTCGCTTCGGCTCTTGTGCTATCAGGTGATCTACGCTGTGCTGCTTTCTTTTTATTTCTTTTTTCATTTTCGATGTCTTAGTTTGTGGTTGGTAAAAGATCGTTTTCTCTTTTATTTTTTTTTTTAAATCTATGTATAAGAAAAACTTTTACTTTTAAAAAGGAAAAACATGTAACAGCATGTACGCGACAAGTGCTTGAAGTAAACAATTTTCGCACATTATAGGTTGTTGTTTGAGAAGTGCGAGAAGTGGTACACTAAGCACTAGGCAGTTGCTTATAACTATGTATTTTAAATATTATTTTTCTAAACAATTTCGCAAATGCTTGACAAAGTACGACTACTACAAAAGAGCGAAAGCAAAAGGAACGAAAATCACTTATATAAACCGTTAATAAGAATATTTGCTTGTTATATGTTCATATTTTCATTTTACAATTATTTCAAATAGTTAGAAGTAGTTAGGCAAATTGTTGGATTATTAAATTTAAAAAATATTGTTTCAATTCAAATAATGTTTCATGCACATTTGAATTGTTATAATCGTAACATAACATATTATATTCATGTAAGCTAGGGCGGGTAATCAAATTTTTCAAAACAGTAATTTGAAGAAGCTACTTGATGTAGTGACGGCTAAAGTTTGATTACTGCACAGGTTTTTTCTAATTTTTTTTTATCTCGTATTGTAACTTTTTTCTTCTAACAGCATGTTAAATTGTCCTGCATTGGGATAAAATCCATTACTAAATCTTGAAACTAAAGGTTCCCAATTTCAACATTTTTTGCCAGTTTTACATTATTTTACATTATTATTATTTTCACAAAAAATTTGACAAATTCAGTGATGAATTGTGATAATAAAAATAAGACTTAGATCATTATAGTTATTTTCGATAGAAGTGCGAAAAAGTGATTTTAACCTCGTGTAGACTTGCGCCCGAGCGGAGCGAGGGTGAAAAGGTCACACGAGGTTGAAATTACTTTCTCTCTCGAGTATCGAATACAATT
>UELX01005622.1:0-13120 GCA_900480035.1 Eupelmus urozonus | reverse complement strand
ATTTTGTTTATACTAAAACAATTGCATTCTTATTATCATTTCATGAGCTGAGCGCCCTAGCTATTACTACTACAAAGCCAACAAACCCATTAGATTTATTTAAAAATTAATAATTTTAACAAAAACCTGGAAATATAAAACTGCATAAATCTCAATATAAATGAGTTTTCGCTATACGTTGCAACACATTTTTTCAATTTTTAATAAACTTATTATTTCTAGCATGATTTTTTGAGCTGAGCGCCCTAGCTATTGCTAATACAAAGCCAACGAAACCTTTAGATTTATTATACAGTTAATAATTTTAACAAAAACTTGGAAATACTGTAAAGATCACTTGCTGTACCGCTTTGTCATCCCGTTAAGATTGGATCTGAGAATGATTTTGGCATGAAAAGTTTTGTTGCAGATTTTCTAGAGTGCTCTGGTAACGTGTTATTAAGTAAGTGAAAAATGTTTTGAAAGGTGTAATTTTAGTAATTGAATTGACAGGCTATAATTTTGGAAGTTAAGTGTGTAATTACATAACCCATGAAGTATGCGGTTCGCAATGGATTAAGTAAAAACGTAGCGTGCTGATATTCATTTAATGACACGTCTGTTTCTAAAAATTTTGTTTAATCACGATAAAACATACGTCCGAACAAAGTTTTCCGTTTATAAAATACGGCAATTATCCTGCATCAACGTAACAATAAAAGTCATTTTATTGTTTGGCAAATTTTAAAGTCGATAAAAGTGAATTTTTATAAAGTTTTAATCCGCAAATTGTTTTACGATCCGAGATAAGAAGTGAAAGTTTATTGGTCCTGCTCGTATGCGTGCGAATCGTACAAACAATCTAAAACAAAACTCATGTTTGCATGATTTAAAGCAAAACTCGAAAACAGTTTATGGCATTGAATTGAAATTCTGCATGCGAGTACACTATAATTTTCGAATAGATTCTAGTCTAAACGGATTCTATCATTGCGCTTCTACATTTTGGAAATTTTGGTATCGCTAGATCCACGTAAAATTTGTACGTATTCATTCGAACTTTTACCCAGCTTACAAACACTATTCATTCGACAACCATAAAATCAAATCACCAAAATCACCTTTTTTCAAAATTAGGCACATAATTGACGAAGCAAAATTTACTTCTGCAACAAAGAACCTCCAGAAAGCCCATCATTGTTAAAATAAACCGGCAAACTTTCGCACCCAGAAGCGCAGCGTGCAACTTTATGAAAACGGAGCTCCCGAAAAACAATAGCGCGCTCCTCTTTCGGACTTAATGGCGAAGGAATAAACACATTCGAAGCGCGCGCGCGCAATTAACAATGAAACGGCCCGTGCATAACTCCCGATTCAGGCCTGCCTAAATAGTTCGCACAAAGCGCAGCGCGCGCGAGAGAGAGCCGAAAGAATAACGGCGAACAAAAAGGTATAAATTAATCCACGCGGCCGCACAAAAGTATCACATTTTCGGCATTCCGCGGGCCAGGGGGGCCAATTAATTATGCCGAGCTGCGCTCGGCTGCACAAAGGGAGCTGGCTGTAAATGTGTATATGTGAGCATGAGCCGGCGAAAAGTTGGCGGATGTAAACGCGGCAGGGCTGGGCTTTCAATTGAAACTTTGCAATCGTAGTTTTGCAGCGGTAAACGATGTGCTGTACTAATAAGGATCGGAAAGGACTGGCTGGGCGAGGTGCTGATGTGTGGGTGTTTAGCGGCCTGATGAACGGTTGTTATTCGTATTTTAGTATGATAAGACGTCTGTTTTGTTTTTTTTTTTGCATATAGTTTAATATTTGTAATATTTACTAGTTTTATGTTTATTATTATATAATATATGTCTTGGATCATAATAACTAATTCATTAGAAGGCTATTATTAACTGTCTGAAATAATGAAAAATCAATATAAAAATCAATATGGAATTGGAATAAATCATTTGAACTATCTGAAATTAAACAATTTTTGTTATCAAAAATGTTATTTGAATAATGTTTGCTTTTAAAAAAGTTGTCTTGTCATATTACTGATTGTATAACCTGAGCTGCTCTTATCCTACTAGGTAATAACTGCGTGCTAAGGCACTGCGCGTAGTGTTAGAAGCGTAATATTAGCTAGTGTTCTTTTTATCAAGTTTTCCTATTATTGTCCCGAGTTGGCAAACAAACAAATGTAATAGTAATTTCAATTTAATGTTCACAAATGAGAAATTTTTTTATTTGTTAAAGGAGAATCGACCGTTAAAAATTATTTCGTTTTAAATTTTACGTTGAGTAACGAAAAAGTTCTAATAAAAAAAATATAATTAATTTATTATGAGTTCAACTTTTTCCACTCAAAAAGTTCGATATTTAATTTCAAATTTATTATTATAATTTTTGAATGATATGCAGCCCTACAGAATAAATAGAATTTTGAATTGTATTACTTGAAATCATTCGTAAAATGCTTCAAATTCATTTGAAACTGTAATCATGTACGCAAATACAATCCATTAAAACATTATAATTTACTAAGTTCGTTAAACTATTCCATATTTACTGCAGCATTAATTTTTCAGCCCTGATCCAGCTTCATTATCCTATCCTAATTTCGAATCCAGCACACCTACAACCAGCATTACCACAAAACAACAAAATTCATCACTAATTCCTAAACTCCCATTCAATCATCTAATTTCCAACCCAGCATTCCCCGCAATTCCAGCCACGCGAAAAGCGCCTTAAAACAAACACCCCCATTCACCACCCCTCTCCCCATCATCCTACCTCTCTCGCATATCTCTCGCTCCTCTCTTCTCAAAGCCTAATAAAACGCATAATACCACCTCCCCCCCATTTTCCAGGTCGCGAAAGACAGAGAAAGCGCGAGCTCGCGCACTTCGCTCTCTGCATCACGCTCGCAGTATCTTTTTAGCATTATATCGGCGCGGGGATAGATGTGCACGGAATCGAGAAATCCCGAGCGCGAGAGAGTCGAGTTGCATTTGCGCCGCTCGAGGAGCTCGCGACTTTCCGAGCCGCTGCGTCCTGGGTTATAGGCGGCGCGAGGAAAATGCTGCTATGGGATATCCGTCGCTCAAAAGGCTGCTTTTGCGCGCGAGGCAGTGAGAGAGCGAGTGATGCCGCCTTAGCGCGAAATGTTTATAACTAGCTTACTCGGCGAATGTGATTTCTTTTTCAATTTTCCGGCAGGCGCGAGAGCTGGAAAAGTAGAGAGAGCTGGCTGAGTGCGGAGAGAGGAGGAAATGTAATTGTACGGGACTTTGAGAGAGGATGCGCTTTGATAAGGGATGAGACAATGGAAGGGCTAGGGTAGCGAGAGGGATTCGATTTGAGAGTTATTTTTAAGTGACTTGGAGATGGGAGAGGGGATTGTGGAAAACTTTTTTCTGGGTTTAATTAGTTTTTAGGTTTTTGTTTTTTAATTGTAACGTTAGACCGTGTTGATGAGATAGAAGTGTTACTACCACGGCTTGGATGCAAGTTATGACCTGCGGACAGTGGGTTGTTCGGAGTGGTCATCGCAGAGGATGATCTAGGGATTGATAAACTATAAAACCCAAAATTTTATGCTAGGAACAGTTCTTAATGGCTATTATTATAATAGTACTATTAAATGATGTCTGAAATATCGTAGTGGACTATATTAGTGGAGAGCGTTTCATGGTTATAAACATTGACTGGTCAAATTTTAGCTCGAGTTTTGCGTTTATTATATTATAATATTTTTTTCGTACATTATTTCGTAGATTTCTCGCATTTTTTTCAATTCTACTTCTTCTGTTAGTCAGTCAATTTTGTTATTATTTATTCGGTCCTGTGTTTAAAGTTTGCATTCGCTGTTCGAGTATACTGGTATTATTTCTCTTGCTGAATACGTGTATATTGTGTGATCATCGTTTTAACGACGCGATTCGTACGTACCACATTTGCATTGTGGAGTATATGATGGTATTTTACGATGTTGTTATATTTTTACGTAGCACTTCTTCGAATTCTTTGATCACGAATTGTTTTTTGTTATTTGCTATGTTTAAAGGCAGTTTAAACGCATTCAAAGCGGAAAAATACTAAGATACATGAAGTTTTTCTTATTGGCTGCCTTTTGAAGAGGAAATACCTTTATTCATTTCGTCTCTTGTAAGAAAGAACTTAAGTTTCCTACTTATTATTTGCTTAAAGAATTGCGCTGCCTTTTGTACATTTTTTTATTAAAACTAAGTAATCACTCGATTGTTTATAGCAGCATTAAGATTTCTCATTTTAAAAGATATCAATAACTCATTAAAATTGAAAAACAAAATTAGAACGGATTTAATAATGTTGAGGATGTTTTAAATATTTACAAAAACAGAAGTCTGACCAGAGCAAAAGTATAACTACTTTTTCCTTTAAATAAAGTACACCTCGTTATTTGGCTAGCTCTAAAGCAAAATTTTCTCAACGCTCTCAAAGAACGAAGGGGTCAATTTATTTTTTAAATAAAAACATACTTTTGCAGCTTTAAACGAGACTACAAGTGTCTTAGATCTTTTATTTAAAGAAAGTTCTATGTAGTTATTACAAAACTTCTCCTTTACGGATAGTATTTAAAAGGATAGGTAAAAAATAAATCCTTTGAGCCTTTACAGTACCCAAGTTTTTATTTATTTTTTCGATTTGCTTGTTAATTTAATGTCAACACTTTACACTTTACACTTTGAAATAGGAAATCTGACGACGTGACATCTGACGTAGCAGTATTAATTGCAATTAAAAATTTAATTTTAATTTTTTACTAACATCATAAGTGCAAAAGTATTAAAATAATAATTAAAAAGTAATAATCAAGTTTCTAAGAAGATTCATATTTTTCTTTTTACCATAAATCATTTTTTTATTATTCATTATGAAATCAGTTTTTATTTTATTGAATTCAAAATGCATACAATTAATTAATTTGTAAAATATTCAAGTTTTTGAAATTTACTTATAAGGTTAATTTAAAATCGTATTATCATCCTATTAAAAAAAATCTCACGTTTACTATGCAATCAAATTTCAACATACACACACCCACACACACGACAACGATAAATATTTTCCAAATTCGCCTCCACAATATTCAAAATCCTCAGCACCACGGCAAAAAACAAAACCAAAAATCCTTCCAAAAACCATAAAACGTAAACCTAGAGGCAATATCGCTCTCCCGGTATTAAAGCCCAAACCCTCGGGCTGGGAATGGGGTATAGCAGAGACGCGACTCTGCGAGCTCCGCATGAACAATACCCCGAGCGCTTCCTCCGAAAGCCAAGCCGAGACCGTGGCTAGGTAGGTACGTGCGCGCAGCTGTGCCAAAGGGGCGAATTTGCGTCCTACGTGCTCTGCTCCTCGCGGCGACGGCGCAGAGACACAGCCTCGTAGGCAGCTCGTATTAAGGCGGCTAGGGCGCCGGCTACACCTGTTTCCCCAAGACCTAGTTAGCGTCGATTATGCGCGCAGGGGCCAACGCGTAAATTCGCATTCCTAACGCGGCCGGCGATTTTAATTAGGTTTGGCTGTGTCTGCGATGGCGTTACACTGGAACAGGGGCGGAAGAGGGTACAGGTGTGGCTTGATTGACCATGGGTGACGAGCTGTAGGTGGGGTCGGAAGTAAAAATCGGATGGTCTGTGTTCTATGGTTGTAGAGGGAATAGTGGATTTTTTGGATGGATGGAAATGGGAATGGTCAGATTTTAGTTCGCTTTTTCAATTGATTTTTTCTTTTATTGACATGCATGTAAAATTACCATAAACTTTTTCGGTGAAACCATGTTGACTATTAGTGTCAAGAGATTCAGGTGCTTTGGTTGACCGATTTCAATGTAAATGATTCCAATTTTTTCTTTAGTCATGCTCATAAGAAGAATAGCATTTATTTTATTTTAAAAAATTACGTAGTTAATTATACAGTAGTAATAAATGTTTGTAACTAATTACTAAAACTTTCTCAATTTACATTTTCATAGTTCTGTATTATGATCTTGTGTAGTGTATTTTCGAAGAAGCAGAGAAATGGGAGAGAATATGATTGTTTACTATGCCTTGGAGTTAATGGACCTTATATGGGGAACACCTATTGGCTATAGTCAATTTCGAAGTTTGTAATTAAAAGCGATAAAGCCGTGAATAGCAGCAGCGGGTAGGAATTGTCGAATGTTCATGCACGTAATTGTACCAAGAGTTCGTAACTTCAAAATAGTTGAAAATTGACTCCCTTGGTCAAAGGGATTCTATCATAACTTTATCAGGTAAACTTTACAAATAAAGGAAATTTTTGTTTGTAGATCTACAGTTAAAGGAAGAAATTTATTTTTTATTTTGAATGGAATTTTTTTTCAAATTTTTTATATTAAAGCACTTTTGGTTTCTTTATAAATTAGTCATATCGATATAAAATTGTTGATATCGGTATTATTTCTATCATAATGTTTAAATAATCTAAAATAAGAATATTTGGATTATTCTCACTGATTCAAATCTTAAAAGAATTCTAGAATTCGAACTTTGAATACTACGTATAAGAACTTGTAGCGTTAAAATTCTGAATTCTGGAACTAGCTCAATCTTGCAGCACAATTTTTTGCATAATCTAAATCTTGAATTTTTCATTCTAAAATTTGTAAAGACCAAAATTTAAAATTCAAAGTTGTTAAGTTTTCAAAATTTGAATGATTTACAACGTTACTTCACTCGAGGAGTATAACCCACCAAAAGTCACGGTACGCAAAGCTTTTCTTATTACAGATCCAATGCGGAAAATTCAAAATAGCCTTAAATCACTCTTAAAACTCCCAAGTCCAAAGCACCACAGCGAAAAATACGAAAAGCGCTCCAAAGAGCCTCGCCTCGCTGTAATCTCTATGACTCTCCAGCGAAAAAAGGCGTACACGTGCAAGGCACGGGCTCCAACTGCAAAATAAATGAATCCGAATCCTTCTCCTCTCCTATCTTTCCTCGCTAATATTTCAGCCGTTTAGATGGGCAAAAGAGACGAAGCAGACACCCCAACAAAACAAGCTAGACGAGCTGAAAAAAAGAGGAAGAAATAAAGCACGTTAGAGACCAGCCTTGGCAATAAGAGCGCGCAGCTTGGAATGCGTTATCCTCTGCGCTCCATCGGCCCTCCCCTTATTGGTGCTTGCGCCACGCAAGCTCCGACAGGTACAGCAAGACAGATTAAGCGAGAGAAAGAGAGAGAGAGAGAGGGAGTAGAGGTAGAGAAGAAGGAAGATCCTTGACGTGCCCCGAATGCAGTACCATCCGGGCTTGTCCGAGGTTTTACGAGGCGCCGTCCACGGAATCACTCGGGCGCGCTGCTCGGCCTTTTTCATAAGGCTCGTAAAACGCTTGCACCTACTTAAGGGGGGAGGTGAGCGTCGGAATTTCACTTTTATACGCTGGCTCTCGAAAATTGCCCTGTAAATTTTACGATCGATGCGCGGACTGCGACGGAATGAATAAATTTCACCACACTCTCTCTCTCTCTCTCTCGCTCTCTACCTTTCTCTTTCGAGTCTTTTGACGCCGGACGGACGCGTAGTTTTATGACGGGTAAACGATGGCCAGAGATAAAAGCGTGTTGCGGGATGGACCGGGCGGAGAATGGAGCGCGGCCGCTGGAAAAGGTTTACGGATTGAGTGAGAACATTCTGTATCGTTTTTCAATATTTGAGCCGTACGCGCGCTCCCGCGCGGCGCGGAAGATTCGCGTTTCAAAAAATAACAGGAATTTTTTTCGCTCTCTCGAGTGGCCCGCTGAAAACGTACGATGGCCGGAGGTAACTGGATGAGCGGCCGTGCAGGGTTAGCTTGTAAAACTATTTTTTTTTTTTTCAAATCAATTCTGATTCGTTAAGTCGTTAATGTTTACTTAGATAACAGCTTTCGGTTTTGATTAAGACCTTCGAGATTGAAGTATTTTTAGCTGTTGTTATTTATTACAGTAATAATTGAATTTGATAATGAAAAGTGTTAATACTGCACGTTTATTTTTGGATATATGCTGCTGTTGTCTTTTTAATTAAATCTGCGGTTGGCAATATGTCGAAATGCAACAGGTTTACATTTGCGAGAGTATTAGTTTTTCTACGTACGAGTAACGTAAATAATATTTATTGATAGTTTATGGAACGTGTTATTCAAACATAATTTAAATCAACGTCAATAAAATATATAAATAGAATACTCGTTAATTTAAAAATTTGAAACATTATCAGTATTATAAAATTATATAAATATTCATATTTCATATATATGGAAATCTTCCATTAAACGAAATTTAATCCAATTATAATAACATCAACTTTATTTTTGAAATATATTTAATTCTCTCCGATGCCGCAATAATTATGACATCTGTAACAATGCGCATATGAATAGAACATCAATCTGAATTTGATTTTCAATTGCCAGCTATTCTCGCCACATGTCACTCACAATATATAATTCATGATAAATTCATAATAACTGTGTAAATTACAGGCGCTCGCATTATACATCGATAAAATATACCAATACTCTAAACAAGCTCTATTGTTATTAAAAAAAAAAAATTTGAATAATTATAAACACAACTTAATAAACGTTATCAAAAAGGCGTCTCTCAACGAGCAATAAATAACCCAACAAACTAAATTTCATGCCAATTTTAACATCAAACGGCCCAACTAAAGCGTTTAACTAGGCTACAAAAAGCCACTAAAGCCCGGCGAAACCCGAAATTAGCGGGGCAGTTTTACAAAACTCGCTAAACTGAAAGCAGCCGGGAGAGGAGAGAAAAAAAAAACAAACTAAAACATCAGGCCGGCAGTGTATAAGCCCGAACGATTATACATACACGCGTGCTCGCGCGTCTTCGGCTTTATGGCTCGCGGCACGAAGGCCATAAACCCATTCACGCGTTCTTTCACCCGCATTCTGCACGTATACACACTAGAGGCGCCGGCTTTCTTTCTTAGCCTCGCGCGCGCCGTTTAATTTTGCTCGTCAAGCTTCGTTTCCCGCGGCGGCATAATTCCAGGGAATAACAAGAGTCGCGACGCGTCGCAGACTTTATTGTTGCGCGTAGTTAGCGGTTGAGTGCGATTAAAGGAGGACAGCGAGGCAAAAAAGAAATGGAGAGATGGATGCGTGGGGATAGTAGGAGTGCCTTTGGTGGTTCAGTTATTTTTTTATTAATTAATGGAAATTGAGTGGCGTCAAGTTGGTGGTGATTATGGAGGACTGGGATGAGTCAGACGTGGTTGAGTTCAGTTTTTGTAAGATACAATGAGATTTAGAATACTATGCGTGAAAGTATCTATTGTATTTTTAGTAATGGTATCAAGTTTAAAATTCTTTATAAATTAGTCTTTAAGTTCCAATGTATTATAAAGATATTAATAAACTTGAGATTAAATTTATTTTGGTATTCAAAAAGTGAAAATATTTTTAAGAAGGTAGAGAATAACTATACATGGAGAAAAATCTTTTGCATTAAATTTATTGCTTTCTGTAATGCTATACAAACTAATTTTTGCGTGATTTTCCGAATCTGATTCTAGAAATTGCATAATAAATAATGTGCTTCGTTCTCCACGGACCAGTGATCGTAAGTTTATAAATAAATGAATAAATAAATAAATAAACAAACAAAAGGAAAAAATTGAAATGATTTATAGCTATAATAAGATTCACATTAAAATCACATTAGAGAAAAAATTAATTATCTTCATTATAGATTGTACATTAGTTTTATAAAAGATATATGTACAAATATTTATAACATTTAATCTATCAACAAACATAATTATCATAATTATCAAACTCCTGGTTGATGGTAAGCATGGTGGATATTTTGGAATTTATTTGACATAATTGTATTTTGGTTAGCATTAAAATTAATTTTGTGTAATAAAATTAATAATTATCAAAGTATAAAATCCAGGTGCATTCTTCAATTTCTCCTTCGTGAAGGATGAGCAGAAAACGTAACAGTCTTATAAAAGAAATGTGTGATTTTTTCATCCACTACAAAACGAAGAAAATTTCCAATTAATGGATAGATAGTACCAATGTGTTCTTATTTTTTTATATAGACTAAAAGCATATGATGCTTGTCGCGATTCTTGCCTTCAGATAATTTTGACTGTGATACAAAATAGTTATGACTCGAGCGTTTAACATCGCAAAATAAAAAAAAACAATAATTAAAATACAATATAATCAAATATAATGTTTGAATTGCTACATATTGATATACGTAAACGTCTGTCCACACACGTCTATTACTACTTTCACAACCTATAATTACCTTCTTCCGCTATCTTTAAACCGAAACACGCACTTTATCGGGGCTAATCGCTTTGTAATCATCCCGCCCCTCTTCGCAAAACCACTAGTTAAATCTATTTTTAATCCAGCCCCACTTGTCGTACAAATCCATTAAAACTTTCCTTTACCACGCCGAAATAAAAAGCGTCTGTAATCCCATAATGACACCGAACTCCGCTCAAACCCGCCAATAAACCGAGAGTAAATTACTCGAAGACTTTAAACACAACTACACAGCCATCCAAAACAAATACACATACACACACCCACACGCCGATCGCACTGGCAGGCCAATAAAGCCCCTCTCCTAAACCCGAATCGCCATCCAATTTTCCGCAGATCCGCGCGACAATAAAACCCAACAGCGGGGGCGGCGGCTGCGAAAAGCGCCCGGCGCGATCTAATCATTGACCGCGCGATCTAATTTCGCGCGGGCACGCGGCAATTTGAATTTCGCCGCGTTATTGTAGCCGCGCGCGTCGTCGAGACGCGCGCATAATGGCAGAGCGTCCCGCCGTGCTCAATCAGCGAAATCCATCAGGGCCGATTACTATCCGAGCGCTACGGGATCAGCTGCACATTGATACCCTGCTGCGCGAGGCTCGCAAGGTAGAGCAGTCTGTCTGCTGGTGAAAGACGGATTTCGCTCCTTTATTCCGTTTTGCCCTTTTGTTTGCATTGTGTTAAGGCTGTTTTTGTAGATAGCAATCGGGGAAATTGTTTTCGAATTTTTGCCGGGGCCAAGTTTATTTTTAGGTGCAAAGTTTGCGGGATGTGGGATGCTCGTTTTATTGGAAAGGCTCGGTGGATTTTCTTTTCTTTTATCGTAGGTCTTTTGTTCGCGTTCTCCGTGGTTACTGTGTTTTTGGAAATTTTCGTTTATTCGGAAGGATGATTGCGAAATTTTTGTTTCGCGTTTTTATGCAGGAATTCGAGGAAAAAGGTACGTTTATGATTTTCAATTTATTTTTACAGCTTTTAAATATTATTTATTGTTTAAATGTAATAATTTTTTTTACATATTTTAATATTGCTTTAATCATTTCACTTTTTGATTATATCATTTAATAATATTTATTCGTATTCATTGATTTCATGTTGAATTATAATTGAGACGCACGACATCATATACATATTTTCATAACACGAAATGAACTTGACCGTACACGAGAAAATTTGCATAGATTATACAGATGAAATATGAATAATAATTTGCGCACAGTACATAAATTATTAAAGTATAACATAGCTCAACCACGCAGTTAAGAAGCGTAAATGAATAATAAGTGATTCTTCTATAATTAATGCTAAATAATAACATTATTCAATAATTCTAAAATTTATTTAAAATTCTGTCGTCAAACCTCCGCGACGGTAAGTAAAATTACAAGACGCACCAGAAAATTTCAATCACAGCAAGAAAATTGTAAAACAAAAAAAGTAATTTAATAACAGGAAGTAACGTTGCAAAAATGGCTCGTGACAGGCTCGTATCAAAGATAAACTGTAATACGGAGCGGGACGAGCTGTACAGCGGACTTGACGTTATATTTTAACAGAAATTTTCAAAGAGCGAAAGGAAAATGCGGCACGCTGCTAGATCTGGGGAAAAATCGAAGGACGGCTTCCCGCCCGCGCGCGCGCACGTAAAGATAAAACATGAAAGAGAAATTCCGAGCGTAATACATAGAAAAATGCGGAACTTCAATACGAAAGAGAGAGAGAGAGAGAAAGGGAAAAATAAAGACAGGCACAGGCGAACAATAACGTGAAAAATCGGGTCAAAAAGCGCGGGAGGACCGAAGACGGCTGAAAAAGACAGTTAGAGACGCATCAGCGCAGCAAGCAGATAGCGTCAGAGGGAGAAAGAGCAGCAGCTCGACTGTCCCGCGCAGCCTCGTGAATTAGCCCATATATAAACGCTCGTATCGTTCAGATCGCGAGTGAGCTCACGTCATTTTGTACGTCTGGGGCGAGCGAGTATCTCGCCCTAATTGGACGCCGAAAGCGAAGAGAGGTCCGCCGCTAGCGGCTCTCGAGGTTGGATATCGCAGTATAGAATTAATTTTCGTTGCGGCGATTTGGTTCGAGGCTGGTGTGTTACACGAGAGGAAAATTAGGGCGGAGAACGATATTTAAGGAGTGTCTATAGGAGAATTTGCGGTTTTTAAGGTTTTTAATTGATTGGATAGAAGAGGTGGTACTAATTTTTGGATGGGGTCGGGTTTCAGCTAATGGATATAGTTACTGTAAGATTGAAATAATTTTTAGTATTCGTTAAGAGAGAGTTTAAGAGTAGATTTTTTTTCTAAAATAATTCATAATCCTTTAGTGATTTTTTAATAAATAAAACAGTACTAAAATGAAATAATTATTTGCATTATTATATGATAGTTGTTGGAGTATTTTTAATGGGGGAGAGCGGGGCTAGTTCATGCACAATTAATATTGTTATTTTATTAATATTTTCTTCAGGAAATTAGATTTGTGTCTGTCAATTATTATGTATATTATATATATTAACAATTCTATGACATATCTATAGAATATCAAATATTAGCAAATACTCGTATTAAAGTATTAAACAGTTCATTATTTACAATTAAGCTTCGAACTGAGCGTGTCAACTAGTCCCGCTTTCCTTTACAGAAAAATCTACACTGATTGAAATATAGGCTACTCTTATTACCACCAATTACTGTAGTCTCCATAAAAATATATATGAGTATAGTAAGTAGTAAATTTAAGGATTTTGTTCACAACGTATGGAATACATAGCA
>UELX01005621.1:0-13123 GCA_900480035.1 Eupelmus urozonus | reverse complement strand
GTTTATCTTACTTTGACTTTTATTATATCTTCTTTTTCTCTTTTTAATAGAAAGTAATCTAATTGCATTAACATAAATAATATTGTTAGTATGATTATATTTGATATTACTACTATTTAATTATATAAGTTTTTCATTTCGATAACTGCTTCATAACTGATTAAATTAGAGCTTGTAAAATTATTTAAACTTAATAATTGAGCAATGCAATTTGTAAAAAAATTCATGGATAAATTTATTTTATGTAAAAAAGCTAAACCTACAATGATGATATTTAGATTTTCAATTTATAATTCCAGATTAAAGAAATATAAATCATTTTTTAAAGAACTATTTCAATTTTTTGTATTCTTTAAAATTTAGTTTAATGTATTCATTTCAACACTTTACTTATAAAAGATAAAAACTTTTAATCTACTGAATTAGCACATTTTAAAAACAAAGTAATTTACTTTTTTTTAAATTAAAAAAATGTTAAATCAAAAATTTGAATTTTTGTAAGGGATAAACAATATGCATATATAATTGAAAACGTTAGCAAGTCCGAATTCTAATTATTTAATTTCTTATTTTGTTCATGTGCAAAGTAGGTAATTGGTTCTATATTACCAATTACCTAAAACAATTAAAGCTTGTTTTTCTACTAGTATTTTCTTCATTAAATCTTTTTTTAAAGCTTACGTATATTTAAGTATTTAACTCTATGAACAATAAATCTCCAAATCTGTGGCAAAGTCTTAGCAGAATATGTGATCCAGAAGGTGTTAGGTCTATACTTGTTAGTCAAAAAATAAAATTTTGAAGATAATACTGTACAGTTTTACAAAAGCTTGAATTACTTCAGTAAAATCGTAAAAAATTTTAAATTATCTCAAATGATTTCAAAATATTATTATTGGTTACTTTTAAAAAGAAATACATAAAAATTTGCCTTATGAATACAAGTATAATGCTTAATTTTTTTCGAGTTTATGCTACATAAACGATAAAGAAAAAAAGCAGTATATAATATAACGCTCTGTTTTACAATCTGAACAATACGCTGTATTACTTATATATTTTAGTCAAAGCATAAACTGCTAATTTCAAGAAATCGAAAATGCTTTAAAACTTTTATGTTGATTAAAAAATGGTTACTTATAAAATTTAATTTTATATACAAATGCATCTTTTTTAACATACTTATATACATAATTTTTGACGATTAAATTTAAATATCGTAGAGTTACTGGTTTCTGATCATTATCAAAATTAGAGTGCATTTTCTACTCCTTAAAACTAATACTTAAAGCCCTGACTGAATTATAAGCCTCTTCAGGAACCTAAATAATATACTTTTAAATTTTTGTAAAACTTATTTCGCAAAAATTTTAAAGTTCTAGAGAATCTTTAATATACAATATCAATAAATTTTTACTATACTACTGCAGCGCTTACTATTTTAAATTATTATTTTACGTGAAATTATACATATAGTTTATTATTTATAAAATATCACTGCTTATCTTTTTTAGAATAAACTCAAAGCAGTTTTATCTGTTACTATTTGCTAAGATTCTATTATTTAATTAGACAATAAAAATTATATGGAATTATCAATAATTTAATTTTCTAACAAATTATTTGAAAAACTGGTAGATTTTCATCTCAAAGTATTTGTTAACGTGATTGTACAGTGTCGCGTTTTTTTACGATGTGTCGATTGAGAGTCAATAATGCACTCAATTAAACTGTCTGGACAAATAAAACGATACTTATTGATAAATAAGTTTGTTTAAGTTCATTTAGATTTGATTAAGTAGATTAAAATATCATATGCAATTAAAATCAATAAAATAGATTTTCAGAAAATTTTTTAATTTTTACAAATTTGAAATAATGTTTTTCGAAAACTTTTTCTAGTGAAACAAGCTGTTTTAATGTTAAAAAAAAATCACATTTTGAAGAATTGTAATGTTTGTTTTATATAAATAATTTATTAGAAAAGTTGTTTTCAGTTTAATAAATGATAAGTTTTTCATACTGCTAGTATAGTATATAAAAGGGCAGTTGAATTTGTTAAAGACAATAAAGCTTAGGGCAAAATTCTCTTAAGTATAACAAAAATAAAAAAATTTAGCAAAAATAAAAATTATATTAAAAATAAAATATTCCTCAAAATAAAATATGTATTTTTTAATTAAACAATATAAAATTCTTTTAAACGACATGAGCTTTTCTAATTTTTTTTTTTAAATCAAAATATTGATTAGTTAAAAAATAAAATTTTCTTTCTTGCAGGTCTCGGTATAAGAACACACGTTTCAAGACCAAGTACGCGAGAGACTGAAGAAGACGCAGCTCGAAGGAGCAGGTCTTCTGATGGCGAACTTATCATTCCTCATAACATTCAGTATGCTACTCAGCACACAAAAGTAAATATTTCTAATCTATATATTTTAAATAATTATAATATCACAGTATCGTTAAAAATGTTTTTGACAAGCAAAACTCAAAAAAAAGCATACGCTAAACAAGCTTTATGTATACGCAAAAAAATGGTTTTAATCTTATTTAGACATTTGACCTATTTAATTAAGAAATATAGTATTTTATTAAATTAGATAGTTTTTAAAATGACATAGCTGAATTATTTTAGCAATAAAATTTGTTTGCTTTTATAAAAACATTTTTATAACATACCAAAAGCGATTTTTTATCAAATAAATCGCTTCAAACTTTTTGAAAACTAAAATTTCTAGAAAAAGGTGTTAAAGATCAGCTTTGCATCAAGTAACATATTAACTACAACCGAAGTTATAGAATTAACCTTTTTATCCGTTAGAACCGAAAACAAAAAGTCGCTTATCTTCAACCATGCACAACCTAATTCATAAACGAACAACTAAAAAGTTTGATAACAGCAGGTTTTACTAATTTTAAGGATGGCGTTTGTAGAAGGTTAGAAAAGGGACATAAAACTCCTTGGGGAATGGTGAAGGACATTATTCAGTCACGACGAGAAAGCGTTCGTCGACCTCTACCCCCTCGTGGTAGCCTCCGCAGCGAAGACGGTTACTCACTCTCCAGCCTCGAATCCTCCGATATGCTTCATGAAGTAAGTGTCAAGCCTAATAATTACCTTCTTCTCCGTCAGTTACCTAAATGGTACAACATACTTTATATTAACCAACATTAATTATCTACTTGATATTCTTACCACTTTACTCATCTATTTCTATAAGTATTTTCTAAATATACTTCCTAAAAAACCATCTAAATAAATTTTCCTTCAGATTCTCACATCGGACTACCCCAACAAACCACGGGTCCAAATAACAACATCCGACGGCTCTCTACCATCGGCCTCCCCGAAAGCCTCAAGTCCAGCCAACAGCAGTGAAATCGTGGACCTGGCCTCCCGACGACTAACTCCGACCCTCACCATCACCGTACCCTCCAGCGAGGAGCTGCGCAGCGTCTCCTCGCCTGAATCCGTCTCTCCACCAACCTCGCACCACCGGCTCGACTCCAACTCGACGGACGAGCGCTCGCCCTCGGAGGACCCGGAAACGTCCGCCTCGTCGCCGAAGTCAAGGACCCCTAGGGTACCGGTTACGACGATGAGTACGACAACGCCGGTGATGAATTTGAGGGAGAGGCGGAGGTCGTCGGGCCAGCCGCAGCAGCCGTTGCCCAGGCTGCAGAGGCAGGATTCCAAGTGGAATAAGGTGAAGAGGGCTTTTCTGACGGGGGCTTCGTCTGTGCCGCCTAGTCCTAGTAGGATTTCATCGTTTTTTGATGGTAAGATGCACAGCGTAGATTGTGTTGTGGTGGTTTGTGGATGATGAGTTTTTTTGGTGTGGTGTGGTAATGTGCATGTGTATATAGTGAAGGTGCTGAAGGTAACGTCGGATAAGATGCGTTGTGTTAATGATATATGATTGTAGTTTGATAATATTTATATTTGGGATAAATGGACTTTTTTTGCTTTAGTATTAATGAATTTTAAATTGGAAATTGAGGAACCAAGATATAATAATTCATCTCTAAGAAGTACGCTACCATTTAAAACTCCACAAGTAAGGGTATACTGATTTATGACAGTATTTTAAACCTATTCAACAAGGCGTTTAGAATCTGCACATTTGTTTACTTAAGATTAAATTTTACGATTCTGAAATTTGTATAAGTTTTTCTCAAGTAAAAACTATTCAAAATTATTTTTGAATATCAAATATTTTTACAGTTTTTGAAGCTGTATTTTGATTTGATTATTGAATGGAATAAGTTAAAAAAATACTCATTACAATTGAGCATTGTTGTGATTATGAGATTTCATTCTTCTTTAACACTATCAAAATATCGGTAGATTAAAAAGTGGGCAATCAGAATGTTAAATATTCACTTATCATTAGAAACCAAGTAACACATCTGCAAACTAATGATTTCTAAAAATTTCTAAAAATTTAATACGTATTTGGATAATCGCCGATTTTTTTACATCATATAAGTAGACAGCCTTATCTTATAGTAATATATAATGATTTATATATAATATGAAGTTAGTAGATATAATATTTCTTTTAGATAAAGGATGGATATAAAGTTAATTCAAAGTTGCAAGTGAACAATTAGTTTTATACCTTTTAATTATGTATTATTATATTAATATGTTCATATGCGAATAGGACAGATTTATTGTTTTTCTAGAAATTAATTCATTTAACTTAATTATGCAAATTTGATAAAAAAATTTAATAATGAACTTTTAGTTAATAAAAATATAAAAAAATAATTTGGAAAACATTTTTTTAAAAACCAGCTCGCTTTTAAATTTTATTTTAACATAATGCATCGATGTTAAAAAGATCTCGGTCAAAAAAAATATTGCCTTACTCTATGCAACTCGGAGAGGAAGCGAGAGCAACGTATAAAGATATTTTTGCCTTGCCGGTGATTAACGCCGTAATGTTTTCCCGTGGGGTTGCTCGACTGTTGACGTTGAGCTCAGCTTTAAAAAAGTTAAGATTTAGGAGACTTAACGATTTATGTTGTGGCTTTAGCTGGTGTATATAATTCTTTTTTTAGATATAATATCGGATTTTTATATTGAATCCCATCGTGTGTAAGAAAAATTAGGTAGTAAAAATATAAAGGAAAGTCTTGAATGGAATGTGATTAAAAATACATAAAAAATTACTTATTGATCACAGAATGAAAATTAAATTTTGAATATAAGTTTATATGCTCTGATACAATAGTTTTTATTATAATGGGTAAATGTGTTAAAATTTTTTTATAACTATATACTATATCCTGTAAATATTTTTATAATAATATTACTACGATTTTTCAAACAAAATAATAAACTGTATATTAGTACTTATTAATGAATTTATTTGACTAGATTGTGACACGCATGATAGTAATGACATTGGCTACTAATGATTTATACGAAACTTCAAATGTCGATATTATACAAAACAAAGACAATGTTAGTTTGCATCAAAGTATCCCTAAATTTCTTAAATAACTTATTCCCAAAAAATATCATTTCCCATAAATTTTACCCGTTCGACAAAATTCTAAAAGCAAGTTAAAAATAATTTTTCCACAAATTTACTCCGAAGATTTCCGATTTTTTTACTCTTATTACACACGATCACCATCATTTCTCGCACATTTTCCCCTTTCTCAAAACAGCAATATTTTCCATAAGCACCCTTTTAAACACAGTAGCGTCCCTCTCGAACGCCTTCATAATATCAGCGACGATCCTGTTGTTTTCCTCGATGAAGCTTGTCTTCAATTCCTCGAGCTTTCCAACCTCCTCAAGCATGTCGCACTGTGCTTTCTGTAGGATGGAACAGGCGTTTTTCGAGCTCTCCTCGACGCAACGAAGCATATCTTCGGGCTTGACGCAGCCTCTGCAGGTGCGCACGGACTCGACGGCTGTGTCCGTGCGCTCCCTAACTCGGCACTCGATGCAGCGCAGGTGATAACTGATAGTTTGGAGGCCGGCCTGGTTACCGCATTGCCACGTCTGTGATTAGTGGTGGGATTAAGGGGGTTAGTGTGGGTTTTTCGGATTGCTGGAATTGGTTTTTAGGGTGGGAAATGCTCTGGAAGGGGATTGTTTTGGTTTGCGGTTGAAATCAGTGTTAGTTGGTATTTAATTCAAGAATAATTGGCAGGTACTTCGCAGTCTTCGTTTTTAAGAGGACGTCGAAAGCGGTAGAGGTGACTTATTTAACAATTTTTCAAAGATCACTATTATATAACTTAATCGATTCTTCTGAAACTTTGAAAACAGTTTCACATAAATTAAGCGCACTAAGGTATCATTTTTAATATAATGAGTCACACTATTATTTTATATGTACAAAGGAAAATGACATATGATTGCGATAAAAGCGTTCTAATAAGATTTATAGAAATAGAAAGAAAGATCAAGTTTTTTAATTTAATTCTTTGATTTTTTTATAACTGAGCGCGCTCCATGTGTGTATTTCGTACAATTTCCCAAAATTTCAGTTTAATTCATTAAGTTATATATAATGGAAAATTTTGAAAAAGTACTGTCGGTAAAATAGGCCTTACCTGTCGGTTCTGACTCTCCTCTTAAGGAACCGCATTGTTTACAATGGATGATGAAATATTTATTGATATAAATTTAATTCTAACTCGTAAATCTTTTATTTTGTATATTAGATTTTTTTTTAATATTTTGCTTAGAGAACTTTCATATTCAAATCATAGTTTTAATATAAATGGACATAAAATTTGTAAAATTAGCATTAAATTCAAGAAAATTTTTTCTTACATTTAATACAATAATTAAAAAAGAAATAAATAAATATAATCTTTAACTTTGAAGAAAATAATTTAGTAAGGAATAATTTTACGAACGATAAATAAGTCACTTCAAAATAAACGTACAATGTTTAACAGAAAATACACTGAAAAAATACATTGTAAGACGCTTTAGCAACATCGTAAAACTTTTCTTATTTAAAAATTTAAATTATAGTTTTTTTAAAGTATCAAAAGACCGAACGTAAATTTTTCAAAGCACAAAGACATTAAACAACAGTCTTTTATTCTAAAACTAAAAAAATCACTTGCAAGAAAAACTTCCGCGAAGCCATAAAATCCCAATTAAAACCATGAAACCGTATAACTGATTCCAATAATCATTAAAAACCTACAAATCCCGCGCACTAATAAAATTCCAAGCTTCTAACCTGCAGCCTCGCTGTGATATCGTTACCGATCGCGTAGCCGTCGTTTCTCCTCTTAGTCCCGCAGACGTTGCTCATGCTGACTATCTCCTGGACCTTGTCCTCGATCTCTTTCAGCGATTGTCGCATCCTCATCCACTCGGTGTCAGTTTTGCGGGCTATCTCCTCACACATCGAGCCCAACAAATTGTCCACCTTGTTGCGCGTCAAGATTTGCAAGCCCAGCGCATCCTGGCGGACCTTCTTGAAAGCACGCCAGTAGACCTCCGCGGCGTTTGGTGGGGCGTTCGGGCACTGGGTTAATTAAAGTTTGGGAAGGTGTTAAGTGAGGAGTTAGTGATTGATAAGGTTGAGAGGGGAAGTGGTGATGGTTTTCGATGAATTATTGCGTTTGGGTTTAAGTTGGTATTCTTTATGAGATTAAATTTATTTTTTTTAATGTCTTTTTTATTTGAAGCATATTAATTGATTATTTTAGAAATCTATCTTTAATTGAATTGCAGATGTGGTTTTGTAAATACGTGGATTAGAATTAAATACTAAATATAAACACTGATACTAAACATAAATTTAGATGTTAAATGTTGAAAAATTAAGGTTAAATTTCTTTGACTTTTTTAATACCTGTAGAAAAAACAAATTTTTAATTTTTCAACTTTTATGAATTTTTTACCTTCTTGTAAACAATTACTCATACAGTCAACGCGTGTACTTTTATGGTTTCATAGATTAATTAAAAAATAAATCGAGGTTCGTTAGAAAGAGAAAAATAAATTACTGGTGAGTCCTTAGAAGATCTCTTTTTGCAATCTTTTGATTTCTTCCTCGGACATTTTTCTAGGGCTTCTTTTCTTAATTTGCTGCCATTGACTTTCAACGGATTGATGGTTTCGTGTATTATCGGGCAAATTTTTCCTTTCTGATCAGCAGCTGCGCATCGTGAGCTGAAAAAGTTACTTGATAATTTTGAAAAATTTTGCCTGGCTAAACGTGTCGTGAGGGGAACTAAAAATTTTGATAGCAGCATGCTGATCTTGTCCAAAATAACCTTAATTACATGCAGTTTCTTTTATGATTTCCGCCATTTTTAAGGCGACTGTCAGATGCATCAATCACAAGTATGTCACTAATATGTAGATATATGTATATCTATATACGTGGAAATAAATTCTCATACAATATCGTTGCACGTAAATTCATAACATTTAGTATAGTACAGGTAATGCTTTATATATTTACAACTAATTTAAATTTTCATTTACAATGCAATATAAAGAAAAACACTTTCACTTTTCCTACATGCAATATACACTTACCAAAATTACCATCACAACGAAGTCCAAAAATGATTTTTTCACTTTACCCATACGAACGCACCTTCCCTCGTTCAACTTTAATTTATCCCAGCCTATATCGGTTACACGCTCCGACAAACTGCAAAACAGGCATAAATTAAAAAAGCCCGCAAGCTCCGAGCTTTTATCGCGCCACGGCTGGCTAGCCTCGCCACGCTGGCTCCTCGCGACTCGTATTTTACGCGCCTGCTAAATTAGCCGCGCATTTACGACTGAATTTCGCGGAAAGCCGAAGAGCGTAAAAGAAGGAGAGAGCAAAAGACTAGCAAAGATTCGCCTTATCTCTCGAGTGCGAGGATCGAGAATAAATTTTAATTATGCAATTTGTGTCTGCGAGTTTGGAGATGATTTATCGGAGTTGATTGCGATTGATACTGTGATGATTCTACTTTTGATAGCGGGTTGCGGATCTGATTTGATAAGTGTTGGAGAGTTTGTTTTATTTTGCGTTGGAGGATATTTTTAAGGGGGCGATAATCGTGGAAGTAAAAATAACTGCGGACTTTTATTTATAGCGTCTATGGATCTTATATGCTAATACGTACAATTTGTGCAAGATGTACTAGTATATTTGTAAATTTTTGAATTGCATAATTCAGCAACATTTATATTATTATTTTATTATATTGTTTATAAATGCACAAGTTTATATTTTATTATAAAGATTTTGGTAATACAAACTTCTACTCGTAGAAAAAATTAATAAACTATAAATTTGAAAAAAAATTATTCTTTATCTCACCAAACAATTTCTATATAACTATGGTTTACTTTATTTTATATTCTTAAGTATTATCACATGCTAGCTTTCGTTCTACAAACACATTAAGAAACTATATATGTGGTAATTATGTTATATCCCATCCGGTTTGTAACCATCAATCCCGTACGTATACCGTTTCTGAGATTTTAAATGCCTGATGGAATATTTTAAAATTTTAAACAAAAATCAAGGTGTGAGATTTCAACAAGTACAAAAAATATTCTATAGATATTTTTAAACAATAAGTGAAAGGTTTTAAAAAATTGGAACGCCGCCAGATATTGTAGATTATGTTTATTCCTGTCTCTTCTTTTTCCTTTTATAACTTCTTATGAGATTAATTATAACTTTTTAAACGTTTCAAAAACGTCAAAACGATTTGTTAGAATTCACGCGCATTTGATTAATGTTAATTTTAAATAACTTTATGGCTAACGACATTTTAATACGTTCTAAAATGTATTGAAATATCTATTAAATGGAAGAAACAAGACAGTTGATAGCTCTGTAGCAAAATTTAAATGAACCGTATCTCTTTCATCTACACTTGTATTTTCTAGCGCAGTGTAAATTAATATTTATGCGTAATAAAAAGAAGACACGTCGAGTATTTAATAAAAACATTAATTTCCAAACTTTCTAAAAAGACATTTACAATAGCATCAAATAATCTCTAAAATTCATCAACATCTTTTTCCTCCCCAGAAGCCGACGTCGGCGGCAGCTACAGCGCGAGCGCCGAGGACCTCGGCCACAGCAACGCCAGCGTCAGTCCCCAGAGCGACATGCAGCGCAACTACCAGCTCCTCCACGACAAGCTCAGCGTCGAGTTCTACCGCAAGCTCACCGAGTGGGACAAAATCAAAACCTGCAACAACGGACAGACCAGCCCCGACATCCGCGGTCCAGCTCGCCAATCGGCGGCCAGCTCGCCAAAGGACAAAGATTCGGCCAACGCGCTGCTTATGGGCGAGGAACAGCTGACGCCCGAGTTCAAGAAAAAGCTCGAGGAATGGAAGCGTATTAAAAAGACGCCAGGGACGAGCTCGCCCACTACTCCGGTGGACCAGCAGCACCAGCTCTTCCGCAGGCGGCTCACCGACTGGCAGATCTGGCGGACTACGCCCGCGAAGAGCGAGGGGAAGCCGAACGCTGACGGGGAGTCGGGTAGGCGAGCGTGGATGTTATATATTCGTTTCGTGGGTTAAGTTATTTTTGGGGGGCATGGAGAGAGTGCGTGAGAGAAAGAGAGAGAGCTGAGTTGGAGGAAAGGAGAAGGAAAGAGATATGGGGGACGGAGGAGCGTACCGGATGTAGGTTAATACGGCTGAGCTTTTGAGCTTATTGATGGGATTTTAATAATTGTTGGATAATGACGGAGAATATCTGATTCGAGATTGTAGGATTTCATGAGTATCGATATCATTGAATGTTGTTATCTGCACGGAGACTGAATTGACAGATTTAACGTAACGAGGTATTAGAAGCAAATAATTTTAAAGATGTTTTAAAAGAAATATATTTATTACGATTTTATAATAAAAAATATAAGTTTATACTTATTGACAAAGGGCATAGGAATTTTTTGCATAAAAAAGTTTTTTTAGTATTTAAAGATTCATTTTTTGAGAAAGAAAGTAACTTAACCCTTTAAATTTATTATATATACAACGAAAATATATTGGATCAATGATTAAAAATATTTTCATTGAAAAAGCTTTATATAGAAAAGTATGTACTTACTTTATACAAAACCGGCATTTATTATTAAAAAATAAATCATTTAAAATTCAACAAAATCCTAACCATCACTTTAAAATTCACATCAGGAAAAGGACACTTATCCGAGGACTTTCTCAAAAAAATGGAAGAATGGAAGAAGATAAAATCGGCGCGATCAGACGAGGAACAAAGCGCCAGCGACAGGCGAGATTCCGGGGACTCGATATTCCAAAGCCGGCCCGTCGATCGAAGATGGAAAGCGATGGACGAAAAGGAATTTCAACCGTTAGATAAAATTATTGCGATGATTGAGAGAGAACAGCGAATACTCGAGAGGCACCGAGAAAAGCTGCTTGATAAAAAGTCAAGGTAAGCTTTTAAAGCTATTTTCAAGCTCGGCTAAACTTGAAAGTTTTGCAGACTTTTATTTGCCAAAAATAACAAGCGATTTGCGTGTTTCGAGGATCTCGAAAAACTAGTCATGCTTTCGTGTTAGCTTTTTGTAAATCGATTTTCCACCCTTTAGTACCTTATTATTAGCATCAAAAGACAATCGTTTAAGTTTAATGCAATTATTCGAATTCAATTTTCATTAAAAATAAAAAAAAATAATATTAAAATATTTCGTTTTACGCACCGCCAGTTCTTCCTCTATTTACATAACTAATTCCAAACAATATTTTCAGAATAAGCGAACTAACCCGCGTAGTCGGCTCGACGCCCGCAAAAAGAGAAGTGCTAGTACACACGTCCACAGGATTCTATAGGTTCGAAGGCATCTCTCAAGAATTCACGAGAAAATTATACGAATGGGAAAAGAGTCAAGGCATCGCGCCAGAGTATTCAACTTTCCAACTGCTGAATCCAGCATACAGAGTTTTCGCGGATAACAAAGACGCTGAATCGATGCGTGAGTGCCTGATTTGTATTTTCTTTTACGTTAAGTAATGGATGTATCTTAGTGTTATATTATTACAGGTGAAAAAGGTCCGAGAAGTTTAAAACGATCCAAGTCTATGAGCAGTGTTGTCGAGAGTAGTCAGCGAGATGAGACTCCGATTCGACAACCGTCAAGTCTATCTTTAAACGACGTTACAAATTTAGAAAACGAAGGTAGGTATATACTTTTATTAATAATTTCTTGCGATATTTGTTTATTATTTTTTCTTCTCTTATTGCATGATTTATGACTCTGTTTTCTCTTTCTCTCGGCTAACTAATTAGGGGTATTTTTATATTTATTATTAATTGATTGTGGGAAAGACATTTTTCTATGTGTGATATTAATTTACTCTTTTACCAGACAGCACAATTAGTTTATTTTCAAAAATTATTTTAAAGGCAGTGATTAACAGTTGATCACTAATTTTTATTCAATATAATTTATATAGTAATTCGAATTAAATTTTATCTATTACCATACCGTCAATATAAGATTTTCAATCTTAGTTAATTTTTTTTCTGTATTAAATCAAAGATATATTATTACACGAACCAAAAACTATTTAACATTAAATAAATAAATAATTACTTTTCGCAAAATCCGTATCAGTCACACGCACAAATACACATATCTTTTCTATAACTAAAATCATTACACTTTCCAAACTCTAGCTAAACTACGGATAGACTCGAAGCAGACAATCGGCGAGGAGGAAATATCGGAGGAGCTCGCGGCTCTGGACGACTCCGAGCCCGAGGCGGTCATCGTCGACATCGAAGACGTAATCGAGGAAACCGCCAGTCCCATGGCGAAGCTCCAGCCTCAACAGACTCCGGTCTACTGCGTCACTGCCAGCGAGACTACCAGCATCGCCATACCCTTAGGTACCGTCACCGCCAGCCACGAGCCCTCACCTGTTATTCTTATACAGGCTGGAGAATCTCATCATGTGAGTTTGTTGAATATGTTTCATGTACTCTCTAAAATTGAAATAGTGAAAAATCACTAGAAAATAGTACACTAGTATATGCACTAAATGGCCGAGTCCAAAATGCTCCACTATGAATTAGTAAATACACACTAATTTAAAAAGTGGGACATGTGCACTAATGAAATT